>JBBMOL010002731.1:0-21622 GCA_037954665.1 Laguncularia racemosa
GCTTATGGGACTTCAATAAGAACATCTACGGGAGCTACCCCTTACTCTTTGGTATAATGGTACAGAAGCAGTGCTACCAGTTGAAGTTGAAATACCATCGTTCAGAATTCTGTCAGAAACTCAGTTAACTGAATCAGACTGGGTCAAGAAGAGGCTTGATCAGCTGAATCTGATTGATGAAAGAAGACTTACCGCACTATGTCATGGCCAGTGTTACCAACAAAGAATGGCCCGAGCATTTAACAAGAAAAATGAGGCCCCGATACTTCAAAGAGGGGGATCTGGTGTTAAGGAAGGTTCTCCCGAATGCTCAAGACTCTAGAGGAAAATTCACCCCAAACTATGAAGGCCCCTATGTAGTGAAAAAGGTTCTATCAGGAGGTGGTTTGATATAACTCAGATGGATGGTCCGAAATTGAGAGACCCCATTAACACAGATGCTATAAAGATGTACTATCCTTAGGCAAGGGAATTGAAATTTTGCCAATGTTTATGAGAGCCAATGTTCGATAAAAATTTCGTTGAGTCGAGTTTTTTACTTTTTACAAGCAAAGTTAATATCCCTGAATGGTCAATAATCCAAATCAATTCGCATCATAACAAATACTCCTAAACACATTACCCACCACTTCACCAATGAAAGACAAACACTAAAATGATAAGGAATCTCAATGTATTTGTAATATAATTCTATCTACTTTTGAGCATTAGAACTTAGCGCATTAGTAGGATAACGTTACCGTCAAAAGAGCCTTGCGCATAAGAAAGGAAGCACATCAAGATTTTCAACCCCATGTCAAGATAAGAAGAAGTGAAGTAGAAGCAACTAGCCCGAAGGTTCGTTTGTTTGGTTGCTATCCACGATAAACTGGCAAGCATATTGGAAAAAAAAATTATAATAACTATCATGAAAGGCGTCACATCATCTAGCTCAGTCAGTAGAAAGCATATTCAGAAGCATAAGACGAGTCAGCCCAAGATGGGCACTTTCCTAAACATCCTCTTAAGGTCAGCCCATAGAGGGCACCTTTTTGAGACATCATTTTTATCTTAGGTTAGTTAGCCCATAAGGGGCACTTTCTTAAAACTTTATTCTCATGGTTAGCCCATAGGGGGCATTTTTTGAGACATCATTTTTATCTTAGGTTAGTCAACCCATAGGGGGCACTTTCCTAAAACTTTGTTCTCATGGTTAGCCAATAGGGGGCACTTTTTGAGACAATTCTATCATACTTTAGTCAGCCCATAAGGGGCACTTTCCTAAAAATCTGTTCTCATGGTTAGCCCATAGGGGCACTTTTTGAGACAATTCTATCATAGGTTAGTCAGCCCATAGGGGGCACTTTCCTAAAACTTTGTTCTCATGGTTAGCCCATAGGGGGCACTTTTTGAGACAATTCCATTCTAGGTTAGTCAGCCCATAGGGGGCACTTTCCTAAAACTTTGTTCTCATGGTTAGCCTATAGGGGACACTTTTGAGACAATTTTATCATAGGTTAGTCAGCACATAGGGGGCACTTTCCTAAAACATCTGTTCTCAAGGTCAGCTCATAGGGGCACTTTTTGAGACATTTCTATTCAAGGTTAGTCAGCCCATAGGGGGCACTTTCCTAAAACTTTGTTCTCATGGTTAGCCCATAGGGGGCACTTTCCTAAAAATTTGTTCTCATGGTTAGCCCATAGGGGGCACTTTTTGAGACATTCTATCATAGGTTAGTCAGCCCATAGGGGCACTTTCCTAAATGTCTGTTCTCAAGGTTAGCCCATAGGGGGCACTTTTTGAGACATTTCTATCATAGGTTAGTCAGCTCATAGGGCACACTTTCCTAAAACTTTGATCTCATGGTTAGCCCATAGGGGGCACTTTTTAAGACAATTCCAGTCTAGGTTAGTCAGCCCATAGGGGGCACTTTCCTAAAAGTCTGTTCTCAAGGTCAGCTCATAAGGGCACTTTTTGAGACAGTTCAATCAATTTTATCATAGGTTAGTCAGCCTATAAAAGGCACTTTCCTAGATTCTCCCGATTAGTCAGTTCTTGGGGCACTTTTCGGAATTGTTCTTCCAAACAGTTGCTAGTCTAACAATACGCTTCTGTTGATAGGTAGCCTGCTCATAAGGGCGCTTCCTAAGTAGATTTGCTTTCCAAGGTTGCTAGTCTGATAAGACGCTTCCTAACATCATTTCCCCTAAACGATACTTGAGATGTTTCCTATCGCCAACTAGTCGGCCCTTAAAGCACTTTTGGGAGGGAACATTGCTCTAAATCGTTAGACCATTTTAAATCGTGGGATTGTTAGCTCTTGGAGCATTTTCCTACCAAAACAAATTCCAGGTAACCAGCCAAATCAAGGCGTTATCTATTTAAGAGGCCAAAAATGGCGTCTTTCTTGTCTTTGTAGTTAAGTTTTTCAAACTTTACTACAAAGAGGGGCAGCTGTAAACACCCCATTTTTGCCCTAGGAAATGAATAATAATTGATAATAAATCAATTCTAAATTTTTTCAATTTTCTAATTTTTCCCTAATTTAGCATAAATAATTAAAAATATTCAAAAAATAAAAATAAAAAGGAAAAAACATCAATTTTGAAAAATGATTTCAGAAATCGCAATATAAATAATAAATAATTTTTACAAATTTTTGAAATTTCAAAAAATAAAAAAAAATAAAAAATCGCATTGCATATATGCAATTTGCGAAAT
Source organism: Laguncularia racemosa (assembly GCA_037954665.1). Lineage (NCBI taxonomy): Eukaryota > Viridiplantae > Streptophyta > Magnoliopsida > Myrtales > Combretaceae > Laguncularia > Laguncularia racemosa. The sequence goes on from JBBMOL010002731.1 coordinate 2,702, forward strand.
TAGAAAAATCAGGAAAGTGGGCTAGCTTAGGGGGGGGGGGGGGGGGGGGGGGGCACTCGGTCGCAGGTTCGAATCGCGAGGGAGGCAGTTTCTGCGTTTTTTTTTCTTACTTATCCAGGACAAACGTGGTAACCTCTGATTGGTTTTGGGGGGAACTACGCGCCGGGCGCGGTGATTCGTCTTCTACCTTGGGTCCTAGATCGCCGGGCGAAGGAAAAATTCAATTTCGGCCGTTCGATTCATTTTTTTTGCACAAATCCAACAGACTTCAAAAAATAGAAATAAGATAAACATCATCTAATTGGAATCAAATCGCAACAAATCAATGGATTTACCTGAAACGAGTTTGGGTTTTTTTTTAACCGAAATCCGATTAGCTTCGTCAAGAGAAATCCGAGCTTATCCACTCGGTTTCAAGTGCCTATAAATAGGAATCGAAGGGAGGAAGCCAAAACACGAATCAGAATTGAGAGAAAGTGAGAAAAGAGAGCAAATCGGAGAGCACCGGAGAAAACCAAAGCCGCGATCGCCGATTGGAGTTGAACCACCACCAGGAGGCGATTTGGGAGCAAACCACCGCCACCATTGGATTCAGCACCCATCAAGAAGCTAGGATTCGACACCTCACCTATTGCAAAAGACCGCCGGAACGCCGTAAACGAGCCCTCTCCGCCGCCGGGTCCGACCGATCCGACTCGACCCAATCCGACCTGACCGACCCGACCCGCGCACCGACCCGGATCCACGTAAGTCGGATTTTCCGGATTTTTCCAATTTATTTATTTATTTTATTTATTTATTTTTATTCCGATTTATTTATTATTTGTTATTTATTTATTAATTTTTTGGTTATTTATTTATTTATTTTTTTATGTTTTATTTTCTATAAATAGAAAATGTTAGAAAATTAGATTTTTTAGAAATTTAATAATGTAGTAAAAATAATAAAAAATAATAATAATAAAAATGTAGAAAAACAATATAAATATTAGAAAAATAATAATAAAACTTTAGGTTTTAAAATAGGATAGATAATAGCTTAGGATAAATTTTTTAACAAAAATTCACAAAAATTATAAAATCATAAAAAAACTATAAAAATCATGAAAACTCAGAAAAATTAGAAAAATTGTAGAAGAATAAGAAAAATCATAAAAGTTAAAAAAAAATCATAAAAAAATTAATAAAAAAATAAAAAAAATAAAAAAATTCAAAATTATAAAAATGAGTTTTATCACTTAGAAAAAATCATTTTCTTCAAATCCAAAATTGATGTTTTTCCTAAAAAACCATTTTCAAAAAAAATAAAAAAAACCAAAAACCCAAAAGGAAATCAAAATTAAAATTCCCAAAACATTAAAGTTTTCCCCCGGGGAAAAGGGCAAAAATACCTTTGTTTGACCTGGGGGAAACAGAAAATAGGCGCCCCATTCCTTTCAACCCAAAAAAAAAGAAAAAAATATTTTCTTGAAAATTTTTAAATCAAAAAACCCTTTAAAAGAAACGGGCCAAAAAACCACTTTTTTAAAAATTGGAAACCCAATTTAGGGGGATTGGGGGGGGGGGTAACCGAAAAGGGGTTTTTTTTTAGGTTGTGAAAAATTGGTTTTCCCCTTTTTCTCTTTCAAAAAACGTAAAGGAAATAAAGACGAAAAGGTTTTGGTCCCCAAAATTAAAAAACAAAAATGGATTTCCTAAAATTTTAAAAAATTCAAAAAATTTCCCCAAAAAAATTTGGGTTGCTAAAAAATTAAAAATTTTCCCCCTTTAAATAAAAATCAAAAAATTTTTTAAAAATCAAATGGGGCCAAAATCAAAAATCAAACCCCCTTTTAAAGGAAAAAAACCCCAAAATTAAACCCCCTCGACACAACCAACATTGGGACCCCTCCCCTTAATTGTTTAAAAAACCTTCCCCCCCTCAACTTAATTAAACCCAAAACCCAAAAATTGGTTTAAAAAAAATTAAAACTCCCCCTTTTTTTTAAAAACCCCTTTTTTCCCAAAAGGGAAAAGCAACCCTTTTTTCCATTCCCCAAAAAAAAATTTTCCTTTTCCCAAATTTTTTAACCCCCCAAACCCCAAACCCCCTTTTTTTCCTCCCCATTTCCCCCCTTTTTGGGACCCCCCCAGTAAACTTCAAAACCTTAAACCCCAATTAAGATTTTTAACCCCCAAAATTTCAAAAGAATTCCCAAAAAACAAAAAAAATTTCCCCTTTTACTTCCCTTTAAATTTTTCCCCTACCACCCACTCCAAAAAACCCTTTATCCTTAAATTTCTTCCCCCCCCTTTCATAACCCAAAAGGCACATCAAACAATCCCCAAAACCATTAATTCCCCCCCCAAAAAAAGGAACAAAAACCCCCCCAACCATCCCCCCCCAAAAAACCCAGAAAAAACCAGCCACAACCCCCAAAAGGCCCCCCAAAGGAAAAAATACCCACCCCCCCCCAACCGCGGAACCCCCCCCCAAACCCCCCCCCACCCGGGCCCCCCCCCCCCCCCGGGGGGGGGGGGGGCATTTTTCCGAAAAAACCCGGGGGGTCCCAAACCCCCTTTCTTTAACAAAACTTAATGGGGGCCCCACCCTTTGAAGCTATTCCAAAATTTTTTGGGTGGGGTTTCCATTTAATCGGGCTTAATGCCCCTTTTTTTCACATCTCTAAATATTTGAAAAGTTCGGGGGTTTGGGGTTGTACACGGGTTTTGACACAATTTTCCATAAAGAATTTTGTGTGTACAAAATTTTGATGGGTTTAAATCCCCTTTTTAAAATTTGGAAATTTTTCCTGTAATTGCTTTTCTTGTTTTGGGGCACCCCCAGGGAAATTGGCCAATAACCTTTTTGAAAACCCCAAAATCCAGTTTTGATCAATTTTTTACGGGAAGGGTTTAGAATCTTTTTCCCAAAAAATGCAAAAATTTAAAGGGTAGTCGGGGGAAAATTTTTCCCAATTTCTGGGTCAGTGGGTTCCCTTCATTTTGAAGGTTTTTTTCAATCTTTAAAGGGTGGGATCTTTTTATATCTTTAAAGCTTCTTTCTTTTTTCCCCCAATTTTTCCAAGATTGTTTTTTTGGGAGTTTGAATTTTAAAACCTTGCCCAATTTTTCGCCATATTTTTTCAGGTCCCTTTTTCCCCCGTCCCCAATTTCATCAAAAACAAATTTCCAAATGCAAAACCCCAAAATTTTCAAACGGGTTTGGCAATGAATAGGAAAACTGCAAATTTTAAAGGGTTTTTGGGGGTTGTTTGGGGGTTTTAAGAATGTACATTTTTTGGGGGGGGGGGGCCTTTGTTTTTAAGGACAATTTAGGCATTTTCAACAAAGGGACCTTTTTCATTTCCCTTTTTTCTCAACCCCTAAACTTCCACCCCTTTAACTTTTAAAAAATTATTGGCTCTAGCCGGTAGCAAAAAAGGCCTCCCCAAAATTAAGAGGGACCTCCACATCTCTTCCATGGGCAAAGGAAATTGACGAAATCCGCCGGGAAAAAAGGGGGGAAGTTGGGGGCCCCTTCCCAAACAAAATTTTCATCTTCAACTCTTTCTTGGGGGGGGGAATTTGCCCAAAATCGATCCAATTTAACTAAAGGGACAAATTTTGGTGGGTTTGGGCTCCCCCAATCCCCCAATTTTTTGGAACCATTTTTTTGTATGGCATCAAATTAATGGCTTTGGCCCAAAAAATTTTAAGGGCCAATGGCCCATTCTTCCCAGATAAATTCCTATCGGGGCAAGGGGAAATTGGTAAAGCTCCCAGGATCTTTTAAACTTTTTTGGGATTTTTTTCTAAATTACCTTAGACATCTCCTCCTAAAGTTTACATTTGGAGTTTCTTAAATTTTTTTTCCCCTTTTGGGGGGGGAAAGGGGAAATTCTTAAAAAATTTTTGGGGGGAATTATGGGGGGGGTCTTTTTTGTGATAAGGGGCCTAAATAATGGAAAGGGTTTAGATTTTGCAAAATTGGGGTTTGGAATATTTAAAAATTTTTTGGGAATGGGTTGTAATTGTTTTTTTTGTGTGGGGGGGGTTAAGGAAAATTTTAAATTTGTTTAATTTGGGATAATGGGGGGGTTTTATTTATTTTTTTAAGGGTTGGGGGTTTTTTAAAAGGGGGGGTTTTGTTTAAAAGAAATTGTTTTTGGGGGGGGAGTTGATTTTTTTTGGGGGGAATTTGGGGGTTTGGGGGGTGGGGGAAAAATTAATTGTAATGTGGGGGTTAAAGTTTTGGGTTGTTTTTGGGGGGGTTTTGGGTTTTTTGAATTTTGGGAATTTTTAAAGGAATTGGGAATTAATGGTTTTCGTTGGTGTTTTTGGGTTGGGTTTTTGTTTTTCCCCCAGAGGGCCGAATTTTTCTTTGTTTTTTAAAAGAATTCAAATTTTAAGGACTTTTTTTTGGGTCTGTCTTCTGAATTTTTTGAAAAATTTTGTAAAGGGAGATCTTAAAATTTGGGGGTTTTGGGAAAACTCTGGACCAAGTGGCCCCCTGAAATTTTTGAAAAAGGAAATTCTTTTTATTGCCCCTTTCTGAATTTTAAACTTTTTTGGTTTTTTTCCAAGAAATATTTGGGGGGTGTTTTTTTCCCCCTATCCGGGGTTAAAATTTTTGGGCTGAAATGGATTACTGGGTTTTTTGAAATTTGGGTTTTTTTCCCAAAAATTCCACTTGTTTTCTTTTTTGGCCCTTTCCCTTTTTTAAAAAAAACCCACCAAAGGGGTTTTCACCAAATAGCCGGGGGCCAATTTTGGGTTGAAAAGCCAACCCGGGTTCGATCTTTCAAAGAAAAAAGCCTTTTTTTTTTTTCAACTTTTAAAAAACAAAAATGAAAAAAGAAGTGGGGCCACATCCACTTTCAAGTTTCCCCGGGCCACCAAAAATCTTTTCTTCTTTCCCCCCAAAAACCAGGGTTTCCCAAAAAATTTTCAAAAATTTAAATTCGTGGCCGTTTTGTTCTTTCAAAAAGAATCAAACTTTTCTTCAAAAAAGTTTTAGGGGGAATAAAAGGACGCACCAGCTGGGAATTACGTTTTTCCGTTTGATATTTCAACCCATTAAAATATTCTTAACTTAAAGCCACTTTGGGATCCTGGTGGGGGGGGGCATTTCCGCTTGACCCTTTGAATCTCCCCCAGGTTTTTCAATACAACGTCTCCATTTTCATACTGTTGAAAGTTTGGAAAATCCTCATTTTTCAAAGGGTTTTACGGCCCCTTTGAAGGGAGGGGAAGAATTTGTCCATAAACTTTTTAATCAGCCCCTTGCCATTGAAAAGGATTTTTTCCTGGGGAAAAAAAAAAAATTTCCAGCCACTGCTTACCTTCCCTTTCAAAGAGAATGGGAAGACCCCTGGGGCCCAATCCCCATCATCACTAAACCCAAAAATTAAAATTTGAAGGTTTCGCTTTCCCCTCCAAAAATGGTTGGGGGGGGGGGGAATTTAAATGCGAAAATTTGGGGGGGATTTTTTCATCCTTTAAACCCAACCCCAAATTTGAGTATATTACCCCCCATCTGAACCGGAGCAGGCTTTTTTCAAAATTTTTTTGCCCCCCCACTCGAGGATGGACTATGCTAAATTAAAGGGGCCTATCAATTTTTTTGGCCTTTTTGGGGGGCAAATCTTTTAAAAAAAAAACAAAAAATTTGGTTTTTTTTTTTAGGTGGTTTTTTCTTTAATTTTTGGCCCTTTTTCTCTAAAATAAAAACCGGGTTAAATTGGATTTCGGGGGGGATCCCTAAAACAACTTTTTCCTTGATTCACTCTTGAGCACGATTATTGACTCAAACAGCCATTTTTTCCCTTCAGGTTTCCCCTTTTGAAAACCAAAAAAATTTTGAGGGTTTAAACCTTAAAAAAGGGTTCGAATGTAAGCCTTTTTTCCTTAAATAAAGACGAAAAAAATTTTTCTCTAGTTTCAGGTTTAAAAAAAAAAGGAATTTTCCCCTTAGGGGGCCGACCCCCCTAGGTCATCACTGTAAACGTAAATAAAAAATTTAAATTTTATAAACCCCCAAATTCTCAGGAAAAAAGGGGAAAAAAAGGGAAAAAGAAAGAAAAAAATTTGGTTAAAAATTAAAAATAAAAGTGTTTTTAAATTTTTTTATTGGGGCAAATTTTCCCCCGGCAACCCCCGGGGGGCCAAAAATTTTGATTTTTTCCCAAATCGATTTTTGGGAAAATTTGAATTTTTGTTTTAATCCTCAAAAAAAAAACAAAAAAATAGGGAAAGGGTTGCACCTAAAAAAAGCTAAAAAAAGGCGAGTAAGCAACAAGGTCATCCCTCAGAGATACCCCAAACACAGAAACTAACCCCTTTCCTTTTTCAAACCCGCCGTTTAAATTTAATTTTGGGTTTAAAATTTTAATTTTACTAAACCCCCCTTAAAAAACTAATAACTCACTAACAACAAGGGTTTTTAAGATTTATCAATTAAAAAAAGAAAACCCTAAATCTTTTTTCAACCCTTCTCTATCGAAATTTAAAATTAAATTTCTAAAGATTGCCCGAAAATTGACTTCTTAAAACTTCTAATTCTCTTAGTCAAGTTAACTACTTTCCAAGTATTTTAACCTATCAAATTTCCAAAGTGAGGGGTTTGGGGAAACCAACAAAAAAAAAACCCTTACTCCTAAAAAATTATATTTTTTGGGCCATATAGTGGGGGTGGGGTCGAATCCACAAGATTGGTTAAACTTTTTTCCCTTTTTAAAGGGAGAAAAAAAAGGAAAAAGGAAAAAGGGGGGGGGGGGGGGGGGTTTGATTTTTTTAAATCGAATAAATTTAAAAAAATTTATAAAAAAATTTTGAAAATTTTGGGATAAAAACCCTAGCCAAAGGAATCAAGAGGGTTTTAAATTTTCTAAAAATTTGATCACGATGCAAATGTTCTCTATTCTTTTTCCTAGAAAAATTTGGGTTATGGTTAAAAACAAGCCTAACAACCATCTCCCCCTTACTTTTTTTCCGATAACCTGGGACAACCCGCTTTGAATTATTTCCTTTATTGATTAAAAAACCCTTGACAACGCTTAGGTTTTAATCTAAAAATAGCATTAAGACCCTAGAGAGACCCCCAAATTTCCCATCCCCATAGATTAAAAGAAAACCCAATTTAAACATGACCCACACACCTCTATAACATGAATTCGATAAATCCCTTTTAAACCAAAACATTTTTATTGAGTCACTAAGACTAGAACAATTAAAAAAATTTCCCGGATTTGACGTGCAGTTGACAATATTTCCCTTGCAAAATTGAGTAGAAGAGCTCTTTTTAAATACCAATAAACAAAGAAAAAAAATGACAAAACTTTAGAAGATATTTTAATCCCGAAAACAAAAAATTAGAATAAATACAAGTAAATTTGACCTAAAAACAATTCGTGGAGAATTAAACATCTAGACCTTTGGCTAAAAAGTAGTTTTAGCTACACATGTTCATCAATAAAACGAAAATAAAAAGTAAAAAACAAAATGAACCCGGTTTGGCTTGCTCTCCCCTCCAAGATGATCCAAGGTTTTTCCCAAGATCCAAAGATTCAAAAGTTCAAAATTTTAAAAATTTTGCCCAAACCCCTCTAGGGTTTTTCTTTTTAAATGTTGGGGGATAGATGTAAATTTTTGCTAGCAAGATACGAAAAAATTTTTTCCTTTTCCAAGTAATTTCGAGAATTGAAAAAATTCGTCTGCCTGGCAGCCCCAACACACGGCCGGGGATCAAGCCGTCCACCCCTCGGGCATATTCTTAAATCTTCATCCGCCCCCCAGTTGAACCAAAATTTTAGACACACGCCAGATTTCAACCTTTCCTTCATTTTTGGCATAATCTTCAAGTCTTCATCCGTGTCCAGTGTTTACCACGGTTAAAACCCAGGCAAAATTTTAAAGCCGTGCCTTCATCTGGTTGATTTTTTTCCATTTTCCCTTCCCCTTGTCCTGGCTTCCACCACGGCTTCAAGCACGGTTTTCCCAGGGTTTTCCCCCAAAGGCCATGCCTTAACCCTGCCCTCTCTCTGCCCAAAATCCTCATTTTTGCCTCTTGCCCAAATTGGGGAAACAGGGTTTTTGAACCTTGGCGGGGGCCTAAAACCCCGTGCTTCCTCCCATGGTGAAATTCCTTGTTTTTATCCAATTTGTAGATGACTTCTCTAAAATACTTAATTACCCATCCTTGCCCTCCTTTTAAACCTGTTTAAAAACCCACGTTTATAAAAATTAAAGTACCTTTTTCCTTATGTTTTTCTAAAAAAATCAATAAATTTTAAAAAACAATTTATACAAAAAATTTTTATTATAAAATGGCTTTATCAAATTCCCCCAACTTAAACCTTGCTTGTCCCCCAACAATTGCATAAATCAATTGAAAATCTGCCCATAGATTATACAAACTTCTTTTCATCTTTCCCCAACCCATCATTAAATTTGAAATTTTCTTAACTTGTAGTTTTAAAGGTCACTATTTTTCAACCAAAACGGGGTTTCCTGTAAATAAAATTACTATGGGTAAAATTCAATAGCTAATCTAAACAAAACAAATTTTAACCCTTCATGTTTAGCAAAAGAATTTTTTTTTCCAAAAGTAAAAAACTTAACCACAAGGGAAAAAAAACCCAAATTTAAAAATTCTTTGGATTTACCCAAACATAAAATCCTTGTAGTATAAAGTAAAAGCATAGGGGTTTTAAAGTTTTTTGCAAGGAAATTCCCCCTTTTATATTTCCCTTTGTTTTATTTAATGAATTTTCACATTCATGTTTTTTTTGTTTTTAAATTCAAGTAACAAATTTTGACGGGTTTTTGCCCCTTCTTTTCATAAACTTTTGCCTTTTTCTCCCTATCTTATAGGGGAGTTCATTGAGTCGAAACACCCCCGAGCTAAAAACCCCTCAAGTGCCCGGGGTTTTTTGAGATACCCCTGGGGACTCCCCCCTCACCCCAAACTTTCAATTTTTAATATTTTTTAAACTAAATTATTTTGAATCATTGGAGAAATTTGGCTAGCTTGATTCTTTTTTTTTTTTTTAAGTTTTTATGTTTGGCTTTACAAACAACTTCAAAGATTTAAACTTGGCAAATAAAACCCTAGAATAAACTTTTTTTTTTTTTTAAATTTAGGGCCTCGATTTACTCTTAATTTCCCAAATTTTCAAAAGCTAAATAAAGGGAAAAATTTGTTTTTTAAAGATTTCACTACAAAATTTTTAAACCCATGTTTTCCCTAATCACAGCAGGGGGGTGAGTAAAACTTTTAAAAAATCAATTTCACATTTTGTAGATGCTTATTACAACATTAGAAACAATCTCTAATTTCATGATAAATTTAAAAAAAAATTTGGGTTTAAAAAATGTTTAAAGGGACAAACATTAAAGAGTAAAGGGTTAGTTCTCTATTCTCTTTTTTTTTATTATCCTCTCCCCCAAAACTTAGCTTTTAACAGTGTCCTCACTGTTCCTAATTCAGCACAATTTAAGAGGAATTTAAAAACACAAAGGGCAATTTTGGGAAAAAGAAAGGAAAAAATTGTACTTCCCCGGTTTTTGGGTGCTCCCTTTAAAACTCTGGGAAAATTTCATTTTAAGATATGTATCCTTTCTGCAGCCGATCCAAAGATTCAAAATAAACCCAAAATCAAAACAAACTAAACAAAACAAAACAAACTAAAAACAAACCAAAAATAAATGCAAAACAAAAAATTTTTTTTTTTTGTTTTTTAAAAATGGTTTTCCTCCCGGAAGCGCATTTTTTTAAAGTCTTTGGCTAGACGTTCCTTGGGTAAATATTCGATAAGGATTTTGAAACCCCCTTGGTTTCCTTGGGGATGGGGTTTAAAAGGGATCCTAAAAAAAAACAGGGGAGATATCGGGTTTGGATTTTTCATGGGGATCATAAAAATTTTAAAATTTTAAACACTTCACCAAAATTCCATAGTGAGGGTCCATCATTACATCGATTTTTCCCTTTTAGAAGTCTTAGGGAAAGGGCGCCCAAATTTAATTTTCCCTGATGAAGAAAGGGGAATCACTATGTCCATGTCAAGCACATAAAAAACAGTAGGAAAAAAACCCAAACCCCTTGACTTGAACAAAACATCCCTAGAACTCCCTCAGGATAAAAATTGGGCCTAAACAGCAAGTTTTAACAAAAATACCCTTTCCTTTAAAAGGGCCAACATTTAAACGTTTTAAAAAAACAGACAAAGGCCATGACATTGGAAAAAAACCCTAGATCACACATGGCTTTAGCGATTCCAAACACCTAAATTTCAAGGAAGGCGAACATCCTGGGGGCCCCTTTCATTTAGGGGGAAGCTTTTTCCCGAAATTTAAAAGCTTAAACATTTTCACCACACTAAACCCTTTTTTTGCCTTTTATCTTCCTTTTTTGTGCACAAGTCCTTTAGGGAAACTAGCATAGCGGGTAAATTTTCTTAATTTTCATCAAGTAAAAAGGGAAAATTTATCTCGACTTTAAAGAAACGTTCCAGAATCCCCTTTTTTTTCCCCCTTCCTTTTTGGGTTTTGCTAATCTGGGGGGGAAAGGAGGGGGTATCAATGTTACCTTCGATGGCTCATCAAAAGACTTGGGTAAAATTTCCCCCGGGTGGGTCGGAGTCGAATCCCCTTTCTTGGTCCTTCTCCAAGATTAAACAATTTTTCCCTTTTTTAAATTTTATCCCTTTCAAAATTTTTTCCCCCCTTCCAAGGGAATGGGGATTAAAGCTTTTCTTCGGGTTTGTTTAAAAGTTTTAGAAGGAACTTTCCTTGATTTCTAACCTATTGATAGCGAAACAAGTTTGGGTTACCTGAAACCCAAGTTTTTAATCTTTGCTTTTTTTTTTCCCCCTAAATTTTTTTGTAATTTAAAAGCTAGAGACATAACAATAACTTCAAGGGGCAAAACCTGAAATGGAAAGGGGCTTGGGTTAAAGTGGTTTTGATGGCTTTTTGGGTGGAATTGTTGGGCATGTTAGGGTTTATTGCCATATCAAAATTTTGGATATCCCCCCATCCGGGGTTGTAAGTATTCGAGAAGGGGCATACTTCCTTTGCGGTTTTCCTGGAAATACCCCTACACATTTGGGGGTTTCAAGATTTTCATCTTGCAATTGGGGCACATGTCGGTCGGATGATTAGGAGCAGCGCAAATTCCCCAAGCCTTCACCTGCGCATTTTTTCCCAAAGCTACTGCTGCACAAGGGGGGGTAAGATTTGAAATTTGGGTGTTCCCAAAGGGTTTGACACACTTACCTCATTTACCTTCCTTGAAGACGTAACTTTCCATACCCAAATTGTTGGAAATTTGCAGCCAAAAATGGTAACCCAAAAACCCAACTGACCCGGGTTTTTGTTTACAAAGGCTCCCCCACTTGCAACCTCCATCCCTCTTTTCCTTTTCCCTCGGGAAATAGCCCCGTAAGGTATTGGGTAAGGAAATTATTCAATAACCCATGTTGTGGGTACTTGCACACAATTGCTTTAACCCTCCCAATAATCATGAAGAGTCTTTAGTGTCCCTTTTTTTTATACCACAAAAATTTTTCTTCTTATACCATGGCTCGGAAGCGGGGGAAGAATTTGTCCAAGAAGATCTGACCCTAAACTGTCCAAGGGGGGTGATAGAACCTGTAGGCAAATAAAACAAAAATCCTTTTTGCTTTAGTACTTAAAAAAAAAATGGAAAAGCACCTGCTTTTTTTGATTTGTTTGGGTTTTTCTTGGGGGCCTCATATTTTTTTAAAACACCCCTATGAAACTCTTTCAAATCTTGTGAGGATCTTCATTTTTTAAAACCAAAAAATTTGGGACAGATGTAACAACCCAGAAATTTTAATTTTTAATTCCACGACTATTTTGGGGTATGAATACAAAGTGGTTGTTGATTCACATCCGGGCAGCCAAAATCCCCCTTTAAAGGGTTTTTCGAATTTTCCCTGCCTCCTCTATTTTTAGAAAACAGACAAGTTCCCCCATACTAAATTTGAAATATGGGTATGTAGCTTCTTGTCGTAGTCCTTTTAAATCCCTTTTCAATCTCCGATTATAAATTTTGGTTTACTTTTTCTAGAAGAACAGTCATACAAAAAATAGAAATAAATTTTACACCAAACCCCGGCAACGGCGCCAAAATTTGATGGGTTTTCGAAACCAACAAAAATAAAACCTACTCCTAGACCCAAAAAAAATGATTTGCATATAGTGGGGATAGGGTCGAATCCACAAGATTGGTTAAACTTATTTCTATTCAAGGAGAATAAAAGGAAAAGGAAAAAGGGGGGTTTTATTTGTGAAACGAAAAAGTTTTAAAAAATGATTTAAAAAAGTTTTTATATTGATAAAAAACCAAACCAAATGAATTAAGAAGGTTTAAAAATTTTAAGGGAAATTTTATCATCAGCAAATGTTCTCTATTCTTTTTTCCCAGATAAATTGGTTATTGGGTTTTTAACAAGCTCTAACAACCTATCCCCCCCTTTCCCTTTCCCCGATAACCTCGGATAACGCTTTGAAAATTTTTTCTCTTATTGATTTTAAAAAACCCTTAAAAAAAGCGCTTAGGATTTTAAAACTATCAAAACATTAAGATCTAAGAACCACCAAATTTAAAGCCAGTAATTAAAAAGATAAACCTATTTTAAAAATGAACACACACCCCAAAAACATAATTTGATCATCCTTTTTTTAACCAAACATGTTATTGCGTCACTAAAACTAAAACAATCAAATAAATACGGGTTTTTACGTGCTATTGACAATATATTAACTTTCCCAAATTTAGTAAAAAAGCTCTATTCATACCAATCAACAAAGATAAAAAGACAAAACGATTAGAAGATATATGAAACCTGAAAACAAAGAATATAAAATACAAGTCCCAAATTTGACCCCACAAATTTGTGAGAAATTTAAAAATCTATGAAACCTTTTTGGTAGAAAAAATAGCTTAGCTACACATGTTCATTAATAAAACAAAATAAAAATTTAAAAAAAAAATGAACCCCTTTTCTTTCTCTGCCTCCAAGATGATCCAAGGTTTTTTTCAAGCCAAAATTTAAAAGTTCAAAAGTTTAAAAATTTCCTAACCCCTAGGGTTTTGGGTTTTATTTAAAAATTTTTAGGGGGGTAGCATGTGATCTTTTGCTAGCAAAAAAACAAAAGGACTTTCCTTTTCCAAGTTAAATTGGGGAGAAGTGAAAAAAATTCTGCCTGGCAGGCCCCAAAACACGGCCCGTGGATCAAGCCGTTTCATCCTCTGTGCATATTCTTTTAAATCTTCATCCGCGCCCCGTGTGAACCACATTAAACACACGGCCAGATTTCAAGCCGTGCCTTCATCGTGCATAATCTTCAAATCTTCATCCCTGTCCAGTGTGTACTACGTTACACCCACGGTTTTGAAATTTTAAGCCGTTTCCCCTTTACTGGTTTATGTTTTTTTCACTTTCTTTTTCCTTGGTCCTGGCTTCCCCACCACGGGTTCCAAGCACGGGTTTTTTTCCCACGGGTTCCACCACGGGCCCGGGGCCCTTTAAACCCTGTCCCCTCTCTGTTCAAAATCCTCATTTTTGCCCTTTTTGCCCCCGTGTGTAACACGGGTTTTAACCTTGGCGGGGCCTCAAACCGGCTTCCTCCGGTGGTTAATTCCTTGTCTTTATCCAATTGTTTGATGACTTCTCTAAAATTTCTTGAATTACAAACCTTTACTCCATTTAACCCGGGTTTATCACGATGAAAGAATTAAAGTACCAAATTTTCCCCTTTTGATTTTTCCCATAAAACAATAATAATTTAACAAAAATTTTTTTTCTAAAAAAGAATTTATTTTTAAAAAAAGGCTCTAACCCTAATTTAAACAAATAGGATTCTCCCTTATTTTTAAAGTAACCCGGAAATTTCCCTAAAACACATGAATTCGAATCAAAAAAATCATGTAAACAGAAACTCTTGTTTCCTAACCTCGAAGAAAAAATCAAATCTCATTTAAATTCATTAGATCCAAACATATGAGAAAATTTTTCAATTAACTAAAATGATATCATGCATAATTTATATTCCGGATCTATTTAATCAAAAAAACAATTGAAGAGCATGCAATTTTTTAACCCCTAAGAAAATCAACAACTTCGCATTAAAAGACCAAATCTTTATCACATGACCCGAAAGTTTCAAATAAAAAACAAAATCTAAGGGGCTACCCTCCATAAATTAACAAAAGATATGCAATTTTTTAAAGAATAGATAAATTCATTTTCACAACCCTTTTAAAAATAGAATCTTCTTCTTCGGGGTCTTTTAATCTCCCTTGGAAACGACCCGAATCTTCTTTCCCCTTTATGTTTTTGAGAGTGAGAGGGAAAAAGAAAAATTCGTAACCTCCGTTTCTAGGGCAAACTGACGGTCTATTTTAACATGTACCCCGATTGGATATAAAACACGGGGGAAACATAAGTAGTGTTTTCTCGTTTGTGTATCTCATGCTTGCTTCCAATGTCCTTATGGAATATACACCAGAATTTTCATGGGGGTGTAAAATTGGTTGTTTTATTTGAAACCATTGAACAAAGAAAAACTTTTGATAACAAACAAAGTACATGGGCGTGTACTTTACTCATGCCCTTTTCCGAAATTTTCCCTTCAGTAAAACACAAGTAAAACAGGGAAAGTCATGGGTGTTTTATCCGCATGGTACTTCCCGAATTCTTTCTCTTCACATGTAAAGTATCCAATTCCTTCCAAACTTTCTCCGACTCTTCAAAAAACCCCTTTCCCTTTAGGCCCAAAATACTCTAAAAGGGTCCAAAAATTAACATTCAATTTCCCTTAAGCAACCTTTTTTCAAAAAAATCATCTAAAAATTCAACAATAAAAACACAATTTCATTTTCCTAATAAAAAGGTAAATTTTTTCGACTTTTCAAAAAACCAAAACAAAATTTCAAAGGGGAAAAATGCAATTCAAAACTTTACAATTCCCCTTGAAATCCTACAAAACATGAACCCTAATTTGGCGTTTAAAAGAAAAACATAAAAAGATTAACCAATTATAATTAGATATTACCACTAAACAAAAATCAATAAAAACTTAGAAAATCTTGATATAACTCAAAAGAATTCCTAAGCTAAACTCGCCACAATTTCTAAAGAAAATTTATAAGGGGTAAATGCATGTAAGAGGGTGACTCCCTTTCGCAACCCAAATGTGTTTTTTGTCCCAAAATTCAAAGGGTCCCAAAAAAACCCCTACTTGCTCCTATTAAAGGGGGAAAAAAACAAAAAATTACCTATTTTTTTACTAAGTGGCCATTTTTTGAAATACAAATTAAAAATTTCAAAATAAAAAAGACCAGTTCGATAAGCAACAATTTCATATACAAATTTTGGGCTTCCAGTGGGCCCGGTTTTTTTAATTTTAAGTGAAAAAATCCTTTTGGCCAGTTCTTCCTTTTGGGTTTTTGTAATCCATGAAATAAAACCCCTAAGCTGAGCTTTAGCGAGTTTATTTTTTCACCCTGTAAAAATCGACAAAATATACCTTCCGTAATGATAACAAATAAGTAATACAAAAGAAATTAGTATACAAATATTTTTGGAGCAGGTTTTTTCAAAATTGACCTTCATCCCAAATTTTTTAACCCTTTGGGCCCTTGCCTAGTGATAGGGTTTTGTAGGATTTTGATTCCTATCCAATAATCACCCCCTAAAAACAAAATTTTCCCTTAAAAAATCAAGTCCAAAATTTTCAATTAAAGTAAATTTTAAAGCACAAATACTACAAAAATACAAATTATGGGAAATTTCTTTGTAGTTTCTGTATAATTTTGAATTTTCCCCTTCCAATCCGATTTTAAACTAACCCCATGCTCATCTAATATAGATCCTCGACTTGAGGTAGGAAATTCGTTTAATTTTTTTTGGGGTCGCCACCCAACTATTGTTGGGGAAAAAATTTAATTAAAACTAAAGGGGCAATTAAATCCTTTAAATTTTTACCACTAGCGTCGTTTTTTTCCCCCCTTTTCGTTTTTGAAAAGAGGAAAAGGAAAAAACCCGAGTTTTTTAATTCGGAGGCCCAACCCATTAAACCCTTTCGGGTTTCCACCAATCTCCCCAAAATTTTTTCCTATTAGAAATGTTTTTATTTTTTTTCTGTTAAATTTTTTTATTTTTAAGAAAAAGATTTTTATTTCCTTTTTTTGGGGTTTCCCAATGGGTGTCTACGTACCTGCTAAACCAAAAGGGTCAAACAAGCCCTAGTTTTGCTTTTTCTGAAAATTTTAAGTGTGTTTGTGAAATTTTTAAATTTTTAAATCTCTTTCGAATTTTTGTTTTTTTCCATTTTTGGGTGTTTTTTAAAAATTCTTTTGTGCAAAAACCTTTGATTTTTTTGAGATTTGATTCCAATTGGATGATGTTTTTCTCAATTTTGTTTGGGAAAATCTGTTGGATTTGTTCAAAAAAATTTGGATCAAAAAGGCCCAAAAAACGAATTTTTTCTTCCCCTGGCCCATCTCGGGGCCCCAGGGAAAGAACAATCACGCGCCCCCCGGGGGGGCTTTCGGTTTCCCCCAGCCAAACGAAGCTGCCCCCGTGTTTCCCGGATAAGTAAGAAAAAAGCAAAACCGGAAACTGCCTCCCCCGCAATTTTAAAGACAAGAAAGACGCCCTTTTTTTGGCCCCTTAAATAGATAACGCCTTGGGTTTTTTCTTTTTCCTGGAAATTTTTGGGAGGAAAATGTCCGAGCTTTAAAAATCCCACGATTTAAAAAAGGTTTCCTTTAAAGATTTGAAGTAATGTTCCCTCCCCAAAAAAGTGGCTTTAAAAGGGGTGACTAGTTTTGGGGATAGGGAAAAATCTCGAGTATTGTTTAGGGGGAAAAGAGATAGGGAACGTCTTATCAACAAGCAACCTTTGAAAGAAAATCTATTAGGAAGCACCCTTTTGAGCTGGGAACCTGTCAACATAAACTCTTTTTGACTAGCAACTTTTGGGGAAAACATTTCCGAAAAGTGCCCCAAGACTTTACTAATCGGGAGAATCTAGGAAAAATTTCCCCTTTTTTGGGGTGACTAAACCCATAATAAAATTGAAAATTTAACTGTCTCAAAAAGTGCCCTTATGGTTGACCTTGGAACAAACTTTTAGGAAAGTGCCCCTATGGGTAACAATGAGAAAAAAAGTTTAGGAAGTGCCCTGGGGGCTGACTAACTATATAAATTGTTTGACTGCCTAAAAAAAGTCCCCTTGTGAGTGCCCTTTGAGAACAAACTTTTAGAAAGTGCCCCTATGGGCTGATAACCAGGAAAAAATTGTCTCAAAAGTGCCCTCTATGGGCTAACCATGAAAACAAGTTTTAGGAAAGTCCCCCCTATGGGCTGACAAACCTATGATAAAATTGTCTAAAAAAGTGCCCCCTATGGGCTAACCTGAGAACAAATTTTTAGGAAATCCCCCCTATGGGTGACAAACCCTATGATAAATTGATTGAATGCATCAAAAAGTGCCCTTAGAGCTGCCCTTTGAGAACAGCTTTGAGGAAAGTATACCCTTTGGCTGACTAAGGAGAATAAAAAAGGAAAAAAGGGAAAAAGGGGGGGGGGGGGGTTTTTTGGGTTTTTTAATGGAACAAAGTTTTTTAAAAAAAAATTAAAAAAGTTGTATATTTATAAAAAACCTAGCCAAAGGGAAACAAAATGGTTTAATTTTAGGGAAATTTTTTATCGATGCAAAAGTTTTTCTATTCTTTTTCCTAGTAAATTGGTTTGGTTATTAAAAAAGGTCTAAAAAACCTATCTTCCCTTTCTTCCTCGATAAACCCCGGACAAGCGTTTGAATTATTTCTCTTATTGATTAAACAACCCCCTTTGCCAAGCGTTAGGTTTTAATTATCAATAGAAATTAAGATCTAGAGAAAACCCCCAAATTTCATGCCGGGTAGATTATAAGATAACCTATTTAAACTTGATCACACACCCCCAAAAAAATTTTAATTCGATCATCTCTTTTAAAACCCAAAACATGTTATTGCGTATAAGATAGAACAATCAAACAATTACGGATTTGACGTGTGGGTTGACAATATATTAATTTGCTAATTGAGTAGAAGAGCTCTTTCAACCAACCCAACAAAGAAAATAATGAAAAAACGATAAAAAGAATATGAATCCCCAAAAAGGGAAAGAAAGAATAAAAAACAAGTCAATTAGACCTCACAATTCTTTGGAGAATTAAACATCTATGACCCTTTGGCTAGGAAAATTTTGTTTAGCTACACATTTCATCAATAAAAAAAAAAAAAAAGTAAAAAAAAAATAAAACCCGGATGCTTGCTTTGCCTCCAAGATGATCCAAGGTTTTTTCAAGATCCAAAGATTCAAAAGTTGTCCAAACCCCTCTGGGGTTTGGGGTTCTTTTTTATATTGTTAGGGAGATACTTGATCTTTTGTAGAAAAATACAAAATATCTTTCCTTTTCCAAGTAGTTTTTTGAGAAGTGAAGATTCGTTTTGCCTGGCAGCCCCTTCCCCAAAAGGCCGTGGGTCAAGGGCCCTGCCATCCCCTGTGCATATTTTTCAAGTCATCATCCGTGCCCGGTGTGGTACCACGGTTACCCACACGGCCCCGATTTAAAGCCCTGGGCCCTTTATCGGCATAATTTTTCAAGTCTTCATTTGTGTCCAATGTGTACCCGGTTACACCCACGGCTAGTTTTTTAAATCGTGCCTTTTTTTTGGTTGATGTTCCAAATTTTTTTCTCCTTGGTCTTGGCTTCCACCCGGCTTAAAAACACGGTTTCTCCCCCGGGTTTCACCACGGTCGTGCCTTAAGCCGTGTCTCTCTTTTGTTCAAAGTCCTCATTTTTGCCTTCTTGTCCAAGGGGTTTTTAACACGGTTTGAAAACCCTTTGGGGTTTCCTCAA
>JBBMOL010002732.1:0-21617 GCA_037954665.1 Laguncularia racemosa
ATCATGCATTTATTGTTGCATCGAGTTTTTGTTTGATTTGGTTTGGATTGAATTGAATTTTTTAGTAAAGATGCTTGATTTATTAATTGCATAGGGTTTTCGGCCTTTTTTTCCTTTTAAAAAAAAAAATCAAACTATTTATCATTTTATTATTGTAGTTAATTTATATATATAAATTATATTATTTATTTAAAGTAATTATTTGAATAAACCAGACATTACCACAAGATAAATATAAATGCAAAAATTGTGAGTATTTAAAAATGTTAAAGATTTGAATGAAAAAAAATATATAATTCAAATAAAAAATAATTCTACATTTTTTTTTAAATAAAATTTAAACTATTACAAGTAGCAATATATCTGACTATATGTTAGACTTCACAATTTAAAAAAACGAAGAAGCAAGAACGCGTGCTCGGTAGAGAAACAGGGAAGCGACCGTGGTTTTACACTTATGTCAACGTGAAAAGATTCCTTGGCGTAGGAGCCTTGATAAAACGAGAATACCGTCATGTCCTTCACAGCTCATTGGATGTTGATTCCGAATCACTATTCTCAAAAGGTCTTCCAATAATTGATGAAAATGCCAAGACATTTATGGAGATGGTATTTCCATCCCAAATGGAGGAAATCTCCCGCCTGCTCATGTATGATAGCAGATTGCTTAAATAAAATTTTAAGAGCTGAAGCAGCCAAACGTTGACATCCGAAAATGAGTGTGAAAAACAAATTTATTGTCTTCAAGTGGACAATAGAATACTAATATAGCAAACAAAAAACAAGTAAACAGTGAAATCACCAAACAAAAAATTCCTTCCTTTCTATGGTGGAATTTAGAAGTTCCCTGCAGACTAACAAAATGCTGACAAAGTGAAACGATATTGATGAATGTAATAGTACAAAAGGCGTTTTTGAACTTCTCTACCTGATCTTAATCTAGCAAGTTCTACAAAATAAAAGAAACAGCTGAAAATTTAAATTGGTGAAGAAGATAGATGAAAACAAAACTTTGACAGTGTTTACAACGCGCGAGGCACGGCATAAAGGCAATTTTATTAAACCATATTACTCATTATCGCGATGGCGAAAGGAGAACGTACATAAAAAATGGAAGCAACATCGCAAACATCATCATGGATCAACTTTTGGAGGGAGCCAATCCTGATGACACATCTTCCTCTCAGTGACCCTATTCACTTTTCTACTAACAAATGAAAAAAGAGAAAAGAGGAAAAGATGAGGCCCAAGCTCTAATAGTGTCAACTTCATACGAGAGGCCCAATGAAAATAGTTGGAAAAGTCCATTAACACCCTGTATGTAAGAGAGGTAGTCATATTCAAAAATCATGTGGTATTGGAGCTAGGAATGCGGGCCGGCCCACACAATCTGCAAAATTTGCAGGGTAAGCCACATCGTGCACGTGCGGGTTGGCCCTCATGGTCCACACTTTGTTAAAAAAAAAAAAAACTGAATAAGACAATTTTATTAAATTAATATGTGCAGAGCAGCAGGCCTATATTGGCCAATGGGGCAGAGCAGGTAAAATTTTCAAGTTGGAGCGGATTAGCCCATTTGGCTCGCATTCCCAACTCTAGTGGTACCAACCTCTAACGTGCAAGCCCTCCCTCCTCTTTAGTGTGATACAATCAAGGGATGGATATAAATCGGATTAGTTCGGTTTTTTCTTCAAACCAAATTATAATAATGCGATTGAGTCTTTCATCATTTCAACTTAATCCATACAATTCAGTTTTATATTTTTTTTTTCAAATTATAAAATTTCAGTTTAATTTACGAATTAAATCATATTTTCTTTTTTAAAAGGTATATTTGCTTAATATATAGTTTTATATTAGTATTAAATCATTTAATAGTAATATGTATTGATATCGCATAAACGATTAAAAAAATCAATATTTAAATAACTAAAAAAATTAATATTTAATATAATCAATTTATTTCTTAAATTATACATATTTATTAAATTATGGTTATAAAATTTAAATATATATATTTTTAATAAAGTAAACTCAAACTTTTTTAACTGTTATATTATAATAAAAAAAATTAATTATAAGTAAATTATCATTATGTTTTTTAAAATGATTTAATTTAAATTAACTCTCCAAACTAATCATAATTTTTTTTTTTTGGTTCAAATAAAAAAAAATTCAAACTAAATTACAAAAAAAAAAATCATATTTCGATTTAGTTTGAGTTAATTTTTTATTTTTTTTACCCCTAACACAGCATGCTTAGCCGAAACACGTCTCACAAAGTCCGAAAAATCCTCCACCATCTTCCACTGGGTTGTTCCACACTAACTCCTTGTTTCCTGTGCAGGTAGAGGAGTTTCCCAAGATGTTATTTTTATCCAGTTCTTTCATTCTCATCCACTCAAACAAAGAAACATTAACATTTCCCTTGGACATAGCTGCTGCAAATTGCAGGATAGTCTTGTCATGCTTTCTCTCTCTCTTATTTAATAATGAATGGTTAAAAAAAAATGTACGATTAGAGTTATCTATTAAAATATAAAAATAAAAATTTTATTATTTTATTATGTATTTATTTGTTATTTAATCAACAGTAAAAAATATAATTTTTTTTTTAATTCTGGAGTTCGAACGTGTATTTTGATGACGAAATCTTTTCTTTAGTATATGTGTAACTTTCTTCTGAGAGGCCAGATTTGCAATGATGAATGCCTGGTAAGCGTGACAAGCAAATTGCGTGCCCACTTTCTATGGCCATTAAGGTTCTGTCCTTTCCTGGCGCCACTTTCTTTCAAGTAGTTATTTCACATTTGCTATCGAGAGAAAGGAGTTCATTTTACCTTTTTCATTTTTTTTGAAATAAAATAAGTAAAACGGTTGTATATAAACATAAATTTATCATTGACTTGTGTTTTAATAAATAAGAAAAGCGAGCTATTTTTTTTTTATGTATAAATCACAAGCTCTTTCTATTAATAAATAAATAAATAAAATACAAATTTAAAAATAGATATATCTAGTTATAATTATCTTATTCTTCCTTATGCATTTCTGCTTATTATCATGTAAAACCATGACAATATATTAATAAATACATGTTTAATTTTTCTTTTTTCACTTTATTTGTGTATTATAGTTTGATTGGATGACAACAGTTTCTATATAGAAAATCTCCATCTAGCGATTAATAAGAGATTGAATATTAAATTATAACGAATGAAATTTATTGGGTGCCCCAGAATACAAATTGCATGTGGAGTCTAGGTAGAGTTCATTATTTTTTATTAAACATTCTTCTCCATGGGACTATGCCACTAAGTCGAACATTAGAAAAATATGAAACTTTATTTTTTACTTTTCTTTTTGCTAGAAAAAAAAAAAAAAGACATCGGTGAATTTGATGTACTGTTTTTACTGCTCAATGGTGATTTTTTGTGTTTTTTCCCTTCCGGTGAAACTCAATCGGGATTTCAATCTTATTGTGATCTCTCTTATCATGTATGGGTGTAATTTAATTGAGTAAAAAAAAAAATTACAATCAATGATGAACTCAATTCTATTTAGTCTACAAATGATTCATTACGATCTTTGCCCAAAATAGCCTTCATTCGCCTCGAAAAAGATGAATAGGTTTGCTTCTTGCCCTAAATTCTCAAAGGAATTTGTTGATTATACAATTTCTATAGTTGATGTATATATGGGCTGTCTAAATCCTTGAAGAAAACACAGCAATGAGCAAAAGAAGGCTCATGAGATTGAAACTAAGATTTTCGATTAAAACTATTAGGATGTATCATGTCATGCAAAAATATTACACAAAAGAAAGTGAATTACAAGATAAACGAGCAATTTAGTAAATTGATATATGTTTTTTTTTAATTTTATAAATAAAATTTTGAAATTATTAATCAAATTTTATATTTAAAATTTGAAATTATTAAATAATATAATCAATAAAAAAATTTACTTATCAAATTTATTATTTTTATAATTTTTAGAAAAATATAAAAAAATATTCATTAATATACCAACGATTTTAATACAGTTTCAACTCACCTTTTTTGCAAGCTATGCAAGTGTTGTCTGTGTTTCTGTGTCTCTCTCCTCTCTTCTCTTTCACATTAATTTCCCTGGCTGTCCCTTCTTCTTTTTTCTCTCCTGTGTCTCGTCTAGTCTTCTTCTCATCTTGTTCTACAAGAAGACTCAATATGAAATGGATGATAATAAAAAACCTAACAACTATTTTATGTATTTTTAACAAAATAACAGAGTAGAAACTTTAAATTATTGAAAAAACAAACACACCTATCACCGTATTATTTGTCCATATATATATATATTATGCAAATGGTTCATATAATTAATTATAATTATTTTCGTTATTAGATACATTATATTAAAATAATCATGATTATAAATAAAAATAAAATAATTATGAAGATCACTTGCTTAGATGATAAGTTAGGAGTAAGTAGGTAATCGTGTTGTATAAAATTTACGGATTTTGCTGTTAATTTTATAGGTTTTGTCTTTAAGAAATTTGAAATTATATATATAGATTGCTTTACTTAAAATTTATAGGAAAAATAATAAAGTTTATAGATTTTATATTCTATAGACTTTATAAATTATAAGTTTTAAGATAATTTTAAAATATAAAAAAATATATTACTATTTTAAATTTTATTTTTATAATATAGAATATATTTATTATATACTCATCCACGCTTAAAATAGCCCCTTTGATTCATCATTTTTCATTTCCATGGCACAAAGTCGTCCTCCTCTACAGTTCACCTATTGACATTCAATAGGTTTCGTTGGCCGTTAGGAATGTTAGCAAGTTGAGTTTGGGCCAAGTTCAACAATCTTATTATTCATCCCATTATCATATAAAGATTTTTAAACCCATCCAAAACACTATAAGGTTTTCTCATGAAATACCCGCTACCCATCCCAAATCCTATAGAGTTTTTTCATGAAATACCTACTATTTGTCCCAAACCTTACAGGGTTTTAATAAGTAATCAAAAATCTGTCTCAAACCCCTTAGAATTAAAAAAAAAATCTATTATTAGTTTAAAATCTTTACTTATTTATTATGATTATTTTTATAAAATATAGCTTATGTTCTTAAAAAAAATAATATTTGCAGTTTCAACCTATTTAATCATATAAATTTTAATATTATTTGAAAGTCTATATATTGGTAAAAAAAGCTATCGATATAAAAATATTTTTAATTATAATAAGATAAAAATTACTGAACCAGTCATACAACTTAATAAATAACACAAAGAAATAAAATATAGTTAACATTTCTAACATACTTAGGTTATAATTAGGTGTGACTTCAAAGTAAGATACAATTTTCTAAAACATCAAATCTACAAATTTATTTCAAAGCAGAAATTAAGATTTTTCATTTCCACACACAAAGCAACTTGCATAACATGAAATTGGAATTGCTAATCTCCATTTAGGTAGTGCAGCAACCTATAACCAAGATATCACATATATGTCTAATGGGATCACTAGCAATCTTATTAGTTCTCTAACTCAAACCAACAAACATTTATATCTAATGAAGAATCATTGTGCCATCTTATTGAATACTTTATAAACTATAACCAAGACATCATATATAACAGAAACTACAAGCATAATCTTTCTCAATGTCTAGTAATTAACCTAATTGAAAAATCATGGCTTCTTGTTTGCTATTTCAACCATAGTTCTCCTGGATTTCTAATGTTAAATTCAAGGTTACAACTATAAGCCCAAGTTAAAACAAAGATCTGAGAAAGAAAAAAAAACTCTAAACTGAGCTGGGAGAGTGAGAGTGAGAGTGAGATCTAACCTTAATACAACCGAGAGACGAAAGACACCAAATGACGATGAAGATGACTAACACATTCAGGACGACGACCAAGATGATCGAGATGATGACCACGAGATGAGAGATGAGTCGGCCAACAAGAGACAAGAGATGCGAGACTTGAATTGTCGATGACGACAAGAGACGATAGTTGACAGAGATGAAGTGTTGAGTGTAGACGACGAGCGAGTGACAACAGCTTGCACAAGAGGACAAGGTCACGACTCATGAAGGGCAATGAGGGTTTTACTGTTGCAGGTTTCCTTTTGATTTATTTTTCAGCTATTTTGGAGGTCTTGGAGTTTGTTTAGACCAGAGAAAAGTGAAATGTAGAAATAGAGAGTTATGTATGTTTGAAGATCAACACAATCATTTAACATGGTTATGTTGATTTTGAAGAAGAATTGGAAAAATACATGAGGAAACAACACGATTGTGTTAGTAGTCGTGTAACTCTCGAAGCAATTGAAGCCAAACATTACAAGTTAACATGATTATGTTGAATTAGTATAACACAACCTGTGAGGACCTAAACTTAAGTAATAATGTTAAAATTAAAATAATATACATATATATATATGTATATATATGTTATATGCTAAAAATAAAATAAAATAAATATATATATAAAAATAATAATAATAATAATGATATGAATTATATGAGCATATATATATATATGTAAAAAAAATGTATATAATATATTATATTATATTATAACTAAAAAGAAAATAAATAAAAGAGGAAGGAAAAAAATAAATAAATACAGAACAACACCCTCAATGTCAGCAAAATTAAGTAATATTATATATATATATATATATATATATATATATAGACATTAGAATAGAGAGAGAAAAAAAATCAAATCATCAAAAATTAGATAAAAAAGAAACCTAAGACTCTCTCCATTTCATTCGAATTTTTCTGGGAAAATTGAAATTGAAATTTCCAACATGCAATCATCAGGATAGGAAGAAGAACAAGATTGAAGTAGGATGCAACAAGAATTTGAAGAAATTGAAGAACAAAAAATCAAATTAAGTAGGGAGAATTTTGTCTGTTCGTTCGAAAGGGGTAGGGTAAATCTGCTACTAGGCCAAGCTAGGGTTAAGGTTTTGGGTGGGAGAGGATTCCGGCAGACATAGTGGTTGCCGGCGTTGGTGGCCAGAGGCCGGTGAACGGAGCAGCCCCTAGTAACGCTCGAAACTTCCTATTTTTTTTAAATATCAAATGTTGATGAAAAATTATGATTTTTTTTTATTCTGGCATAATTTTGTATGAATATTAATTTGGTAATTTTATTTTTCTGAAATTTGATTCAAAAATATGTGCTCCTTAAGAAATGCTCTGTTCTGGTCGTAAATTAAATTGGAAACTAAATAGGTCAAATGATGTAGTTTTGATGTAATTTTTAGTATACAAGATACTTATATGATTTATTAGATCACCAAATCAATAATTGTTCAGATTGGAGTCATTTTCTATTTTTAGGGAATTTTTCAAGCTAATTACCATGTTCTAGCCGAATTAAATCCTTAGCAAAATTAGAGAATTTGATTTGATTAGTTGAATTTGATGTTCAGTTGAGGTTCATTGAAGCATAATATGATTTTTAGAAACTTGGGTTAGTTACGAAACGAAAACGGGAGTGTTCGGTGCAAGATTGTGATAATTTAGAACCATACGATTCAATATAGAATCATGCTGAAATTTAATTACATTAATATATAATAGAGCATAGTATACCCGTATGTATATGAATTAGAAATTTTAGGAAAATGGTGGATTATACGAGGTTAGGATGGAATTTAAGGGTTTGGAATACTGAATTAGCAATTTATGGTTCAATAGAGCGAATGAGTAACATTGATTGGTATACTGATGATTCAGGTATTTCTGTTGAGTAAGGAGGACAAAGGAACTTGGCTGGTGCGACTGTTTGGATTGGCATATATTGTTTCAGGTGAGTACCCCCTTAACTTTTCTCTTGGGTACAAGTGGTTGATAATGTAGACTACTTGTTGTTGGCTGAAATTACCCTATACGATCACTTACTGTGATCAATGCAGGACGATTGTTGAATTATATTGGTTTACTGATGGCTGGTTGTGTGTCACGATATGATTGGATTATGAGAAAAAAAGAAGGGAACATTCTAGAAAATCCTAAAATGAGAGTTGGGTGCGGGATTTGATTATACTATTCCTGATTGTATGTGATGTAATGAACTTAAATTATCGAATGCTTAATGATTGTGATGTAATGCTAGGTTATTTTTAGCTTATTAGATGAGGTTTATATGATTGGTTGAGTTCATACTATTATTGTCTTGGTAACGATGAAATATCTAAATGGATAATAAAATGGGATTTAGGCTATAAGTACCTACTAACCTAAAACACTTAATGTAAGAAAAGTCCTGTTCCCTGCCTAGTAAGTTTGTGGTACGACCTTTGAGTCGACCCGGATGGGTTTGAGGCACGGTCGACGGACCGGCCCGGTTCAGTGACCTATGGGGATCTAGTCACCCCTTTTGTTCGAGGCAGGTGAAAGGCGAACTAAATGTTTCTAACTAAAAAGAGTATATAAGGATGTCTTAATTGGTTGAGAAAACATTAAGTTTTGAAAAGTACATGAGGGTAGTTTATCTACCAGTTAACAGGCTTTGCCTGGATTAACTAAAAAATATTTGTGACCTATGAGTAAACAGGAGTGATTGAAATGGTCTCCAATGAAAAGGTTATGAGTTTAGCAAAAATGGAATTACATGGAAAATATCACTAAGTAAGATCATGGTGATGTTAAAATGTAATAAATTGAATTAGGTTTCTTGCGAGTATAACTTGAGTTGAAAACTTGCTTGCTTGAGTAATCATTTCGAGGTATTTGATAATATTGATGATTACTATTATGTGATTTTGTTGCTTGATTTTATACTCACTTTGCTTCTTAAGAAGTTGAGGGGTTAATGTTTTTGCTAACCTCAGGTACAGGTACTGAAGAATAAGTTATTGGAGACTCGGGTTTTTGGAGAGCGTCAATGGAGGCAAAGAAGCCCTTAGTTTCATTTTGGAACCTCTGTTATTTGTAATAAAATCTATAGGTGTTAATCTTTAGATTGTAATGTAAATATTTGTGTGTATAAGGTTGGATTTGTAATCTTTTGAGCCACTTAAGGCTACAGGATTAATCATAGGCTATGTCTACTTACCGAGAATGCAGATCCTAATGATATATATATATGATATATGATGTGACAGGAGATTATAAGTACATGTGTTTAGATATGATGTGGATATGAAATGATAGCGCTGTTAGCGTCATTTTACAGGACGTTTATAAAATTTCATATAGGTTGGAGTTACAGGTTCAATATTAGCAGAATTTGCCCTATCTTTAATTCAGAGACGGCATAGCAACCCACCTACAGGTAGCAAGGATAGTTATAGGAATTTTGGAACAGGTTCAAGAATCAGACCTAGTAGGTGGGTCGCTACACAACCCATCAACATCATCGTGTTGACTATATCTTTCCAAGATTTTGATAAGCTTGAAAGATTTAAGTTAAACACAACCTGAACATGACCGTGTTGAAAGGTCATATTGAGTTCGATAGTTGCGCACTATAAATAAATAGACATAAAACCTAAAAGATTTATAAAAGGGTTTTTTCTTTCCATTATGAGTTGTGTTGATTCTATTGTTAGATTTTATTTCATAATGTTAGCTTAATTTCTTTTAGTATCTAGATTTGTGAAATCCTGGAATTATTATGTAATTTTATTTCAGTTATTATTCAATGGATTCTTTAAATTTTTTATTCATTTATGCATGGTATTTATTGTATAAAATTGGTATTTCTAAAGTATCAATTTTGATTATTGATATTATGTAAGTAGATTGAGAAATCATATGTATAATTAGATTTAATATAATAGACTAAATTACAACAATTAACTAAATTAAAAGAAAAAATATATATATATATATTAATGAATTTGGGTTCCCAATGAGTTTAATATTTATTTCGTTATCCGTTTCAAACCTTATAAGATTTAAAAAAAAAAAAACGCACGAATGAATTAAAAACCCAATAATAACATCCCGCTTATATCCCTACTACCTATGCCAAGACTCAGACTTTTCTAGTAGCATTAATTAAATAATTAATGTCCTTTTTTCTTTGAACGTATGGGACAATGCCTGAGAGCAGATGTGATTGATGGCTGAATTATTTCAATTAGTCAATATTCAGTTATCATTATTTATATTATTTCAATTGATTAAATAATTTATGTCTTTTTGTCTTTCTCGGCTCATCTGAGCACATGGATCGGTCTAAATTCTAATCCTGACCCTGGCATTTCCAATTGATTTGTGATATAACGAAATCATATACACAATAGCAAGTTTGATCTTAATGGCCATCTTTAATGGCTTTTGACGCTCAAGATATTTGATTCTGAGCGAGATAGGAGTAGCAACTTCAACAACTGAGCTGCTACACCATGACATCTTTAGATAAAGCTAAAGATCTATGCTCATTCTATCATATTCAACTTTTAACACGAATTTATTTTTTATTTTTAGTTTTTTTATATTTATCAAGTTATCATAATTAATATTCATTATTTATATATTATTGTTAGAGTAAAATAAATAATTCCATTTTATCTGTTTTATAATACTTATAAAAAATACCGCGCAAGAATTAAGTTGTAAAATAAACACTACATACTGCATTATGTATTTATCATAAAATAATTATGATTATAAAAGAATAAAACAATTATGAAGATCAGGATAACTCCTTACAATTAATAATATTTCATACTTATTATCTACACTTCACCAGTTGAAATTTAGCAAGTTTGGTTGCGCTTAGAGCCTTCACAACATAAGTGGATCGGACGACCAAAGGATCGGACATGAACTTTTCCAAAAGCATTTATAAAATAATTTATGTCTTTCTTCTGAGCGTAATGGATGACGCTTGAGACTGAGAATAGGTGTGATTGGGCTGAATTGATTCATCTTAGGGTTCATTTAGTCAAAAATCGAGACATGTGAGTGGAGCCAACCTTGACTTCCATCATTGGGCGCTAATCAAAGTACTTACATTGTTGCAAATTCTATGCATGTAATTTTGCCATAGCTCTCTGTATCCACTTATGGTAGCATTTGATTAGCAAGTTTGGACAGTATAGATTATAATATATATATATATATATATATATATATATATAGTTCTCTTGTATTATATTTAATTCGTATAATATAGAACATAAACTTTTATGATTTTATGATGACATAAGATTATTTTTTATATCAATATAAAAATTTATCAAAAGAATTCTATCGTGGACATAAAAGCAAAAAAAATGATGATTATATAAGTTTTTATTTTCCCTAACAATGTGTTTATTTTATTCAGTAAAATAAATTTTTGTATCACAAGATATATAGTATAAATTTTCTTGGTCTTGTCTAGTATTTTGAGGCCTTGTATTTTTTTTTTCTATTAACTTAATTTGTTATGTAAATCAAATAAAGAATTGAGGATTTTATCCAATTTAGTACTAATGGTAACAAAACATTACCTAAATATAGTTAATAGGGAGATGTAAAGTGGTTAAAAAAATTATTTAAAGTAATTATTGAGATAAAACTTACACGTTTTTCTAGTAAAATAATTGGAGTGGGATGGAAGAAGCTTAATTTCGTAATTGATTTAAGCTAAAATTTTCAGTTTTAAAGTTGAACTGGGTAATGTATACTAGTTTATATGGATGGATTTTATTTTATTTATAAGGATCTAAATATTTTATTATCTTTTTTCTATCCTTATAAAATATATAGATTATATAAAAGGAAATGAAAAAAAACTTAGTCAAATTTTGAGCGCAGCAATATTTAACTCAATTTTTATTTTGTTTATACCCTAAAAACAATCATAGGACAGTAATTTTTATTTTATTGTTGGAGGATGCAACATGCAATTGTCCAGAAGAAAAGGACATTAGACCTACAAATCTCAAAATTACAATGAGATCCAGCAGCAAATTGGTAGCGCATTTGATGCTATGTTTCTCTCTTTCACGAAGTCAAGAAGAAAGTGAGTAAAAATGTTGATAATTGCTATTATTTGCACAAATTGCTTACAGCAATATGCCATTCCCATTTCTTCTTATCTTTTATTTTTTCAATTGCTTTTGCTTCTTTTTTTTTTCGTTATGTTAAATGATCTAAGGTGTCGATGCCACATCAGATTTTTTCCATGCCTGCATTGATATATACTAAATTGCAGGCTCCATACATGTTGTTGGGTAAAGTGCATAATTTAAAAGAATAAAGGTGTCATTAATTCAAAATATAACCCTAATTAATTAGGGGTGTTATGGTTGGTGCAAGAATCCTTTAAGTAGTTTAATCGGTTAGGACCATGGGGTATGTTCTATGCTAAACCAACAAAAGAAAAAAGGTTGATTATTAGAAGGGTAAATATCATATTTAATATATCAAATTTACCTATTTTTATAATTAATTATCTAAAATTTTAAAGTATTAATTTGTTAGATGAATTTTATCTATTTTTATAATTAACTACTTGAAATTCACCTCTTTTATAATTAATTACCTAAATTTTACTTATTTTTACAATAAAATACTCCATTCATGTACTATAAATGACCTAAAAATTTATATATAGTAAATTGACACTTTTAAAGTTAATTGTAAAAATAGATAAAGTTTATATATCAATTGTGATATTAATCCGTATTATAATGTAGATTAAGTTGGTGATAACAGTAATGTAATAAATATTAATTATGAGAGCCATTACTACTACAAAGAAAATAGTTATTAATGTTGTGCCATTAGGTAGTATTTGGTTGCATGAAAAATGTGGTACTGGATTGGACAATTATTTTTTTCCTGTGTTTGGTTGACAAAAATAATGTAAGTATTGGACAAAAAAGAAATAAGGTACTGGACAAAAATGCTAAATTTTATACAATGTGAAATTTGGTACAAATTTTGTGGTACTGGACAAAAACACGATTTTTTCAAATTTTCCCAAATATCCTTCTATTTCTTTCCAAACGCTACCTTAGTCACCCTTGCATAAGAAAATAGGAAACCCTTTCTTTCCAAATGCGACCACGGTTCCTACTTGCCACTTCAGCTGTCAACTTTTTCCTATTGCCAATCGTCGCTCAGTTGTCGAAGTCTTCATGCTGCTGGTCGCCGTTAGGTTCGTCTACATCACGTCACTACCTTCCCATCGAAATCTGGTTCATCTCCTTCTCCCTTTTTCTTTTCTCCATTTCTCGCTTGCCTTATGTCTCCCTCGCTTGCTTTTGTGTCTTCCTCGCTTGCTCTATGTCGTTGGTGGTGTCTCTGCTTTGGGCTTGCTTTCTTTCTCTATTGCTTGCTCTGTGTCATGGCTTGGTGGTGTCTCTGTTTTGAGCTTATGTGTTGTTCTCCATTTCACATTTGAAGCATTAGGTATTGTAATTTAATTAAAATTACAGTTACAAAAATTTAAAGTAATTTATTGCAATTTAATATATATTAATTTGTTATAATATTAATATAATTAACAATATGGTTATTAAATATAATTTATAATTTTTTACGACGATTTTTAAAAATTACTAATATAAATATTTACAATGTGTTATATTATTAAAAATAACACAAATTATTGTAATTTATAATATGAATTATTAATTTTTTTCAATTAATGGATTTACATGAATTATTTTATATAATTCGTAGTATTACATGAATTAAATAATCTATTCAAATAGTATTTTCTTATAATAATATAAAAAATGTATAAATAACCATGATGCCATAAAAAATGGCATAATTGTCAAAATTACTATATTCAGTATAGTACTTTGCAATTCCAAACAATGAACAACATAAAAATCATTGTCCAGTACTAAATATACCAAATGTACAAAAAATTTTCTTGTCTAGTTTTTCTTATTTTGGTACTGGACAGTGCTCAAAACGCCACCTTAACTACACAAGTAGTTGCTTTTGTTGGGCAACAATATCTTTGAAAGAAGGTATCCTACTCTCCATTATTAGAATCTATATGAAGGTTGCCTTTGAGTAGCTATAGCAACATAAGGTATCTTTATGAAGAGATAAAGGTGGTTTAAGGCTATCATGATTAAACTTAAGGATATAAACGAGTTAAAATACTTGCAACTTATTCGAGTTCGACTCAATATTTACTTACGATTGACGCGAGAGCACTAAAGTTGAGTCAAACTCGAGCATTATAATATTTGACTTAATTAGTTCACAAGTTTAATTAAGCTCAAGCCTAGTATAAATATTAATTGAGTTTAAGTGAAATTTACATATCAATATTATTATAATTAAAATTTTTTTAGATAAATTAAGTTTAATCAAGTTAAGCTCGAGTTTTGAAATTTGGAGTCAAGCTTAAACTTGAGCTCAAAATTCTAGGTTTGATCAAATATTATTGTACCCAAAGTAATTGCCCCCCTATCTCTTTCGGCAACAATCTGTAAAATTAAGGATCAACACTGTAAACCAATAACCAAATTTAAATTAGACCAAACAAAGCGTCAATTTTCAGGATCTTTTAGTTTGATTACAGTTTGAAAATTTCCACAACTGAAATATTTATATTAATTGTGATTCAAGATATCTTCAAACCAAAAGAGCCAAAATGGAATTGAAAAAATACATTGTATATTACATTATATACTTACAATGTAGATAGAACACATGATGTGTACATAGTTAAGAGAATATGTTTATAAAAATCTAACTATCTGCATATATGACATACAACAACAAATATTACGGAGCATATTATATACTTATATATGACATTTAATAGTATTTAAAAGTGACAACAATATAATATTCCACTACACAAAGAAAATAAGACATAATTTTTTGGTTTAGTTTTGATTTGAAATTTTTTCCAATTCAAAAAGTTTGATCCGATTTAAAAAGGTCATTGAAAATTTTATGATGTAATGATCCATGATTGTAATTCAAAATATATACAAATTATAAAAGGTTTTTTAAAGTAATAGCACCATGAGTAAATTCATTAATTTAAAAATAAAGATTACTTTTGGGAGAAAAAGGAAAAGAAAGAAAAAAGCTATGCCACATCTATACTCTATTTACTATCAGCTAAATTGATCAATTAGCAAAATGAAAATAAAGTGAAATAAAAAAACTCGATATTTGAATAACAGTTTTTTCTCATTATTATTTCCATAAAACAAATGTCACTTTAAAAGATGTGTTTATTTCTTTCATGATATACATTCCTCAATCCTTTCAGCTCCCTTAATATTTTAGTTCCCTTTTCTTTATTTTGGTTTCTATTATTAACTTGATTACTCTTGCCTTTCTCCATATCATTTTTTTCCATGTATTTTCAATTTTGCTTACATTAACATTTAACTATTATCCAATTCCTGCACTACTCTTAGGATTGGTTAGCCCAATTTCCCAATCCTTGTTTTTGTTTAGTTTACATCACATGAATCTTATCTTGTAGATAACTTACAGATTCATCATTATTAATCGCGTCATTCATAAACCTATTTCCAATACAAGGTGCTTAGTTGATAAGACCAATACCCTCATCTATCATTTTTATCGCTTTCTTCCTTCATTTTATCACATTCTTTTATTGGGTGGCTTACAATTGCACAACTACTACAAAAAGCTAAAAGTCTCTCATACTAAACCTTAAACTTAATATTATTAATCACTATGGTATGAACAAACGCAATGTTAAAGTTCACTTGTACATAAAATCTAGCAAGACATTCACTTTCTGCATGCAGACAAAGGGAAAGGGCCTCTCCAACCTCCTTAATGCCCTAGGCGCTTAATATTCTAGTAGCAATTGATAAATTTGTGCTCAGATACGTACCGAATCAAAACTAGCCATATTAAACAATCTCTCTCTTTTTCATAATTGCTTTAGTTTCACCTCTATGGTTTTAAATCCCATGTTTGGACCCAATATCTTAATAATAACGGTGTTATACCAAAGTGTCCTTAAGGACTCATTTTCAGCCTTCAAAAATATTATTATTCTTTTCCCAACTAGGAGGACGTTATCTTCAGTTTTCACCTCATCATCCTCAATATCATTCTTCAGTAACTCTATTCTCCTTGAATCCTCCTTCTCATTGCTAATATCGTTACTTGATTCTACCCAAAAAAAAAAAAAAAAAGCCTTTTCAATTGTAAGTGAAGTAAAACCTTTTATCTTGGATTTAATTATATCGTCATTTGTAAGTCTGCACTATTTTTATTTCAAGCAAATCGAGCTTGGATCGAACTCATGTTTGACAAACTTCTCCAGCAATACCATCGTGAACTGACACTCGAACAAATGCTTCTGCTGCAATTTAACTATCATCTTGGCAGTTCAACTACCGGAGCAAATAACTCCTCTATGTTGCAACCAATAAGTTGAATCTTCATTGCATCGACTCTAATATTTATTTATATAAATAAAATATAACTAATAACATTGTTTTATTAAATTAATTATTATATATCAATTAGAAAATAGCACTTGTATATTGACTAGTAGCAACAAATAGTAATTAAATGCAAATATGTAAAATCACAAGTATGTAAATGTAATAGAAAATGAAAACACAAGTTATAGGGTAAAGTTTATGAGAGAGGAAATATCATATTTGGTACTTAAAAATTTTACTCATTTTTGTATTTAAGTACCTCGAGTTTCAAAGAGTCAATTTGCTACTTGAATTTTTTTTTTCTTTTTTTGTAATTAACAATCTAAACTTTACTTATTTTTGCAATTAACCACCCAATCTAGATATCATAAATAATCTTGAAAAGTTTATAAATAGCTAATTAAAACTTTTAAAATTTAGGTAATAATTGTAAAAATAAATAAAATTTAGATATCAAATATAATATTTATCCTTATTGAGATGATCTATTAGAATATGTAAGCATATTGCAAGTCATACATAATAACTATAAACATAATAATAACTAATATTACTAAGATAATCTATTATAAAATTTAAACCTCCATTTTAAAGGCATCCCAACATATGAAATTAAAGTAAAGTCACATGATAAATTCAAAAGGTAGCAAATTTAAAATTAAAATAAATACACATGGATAATGAATTAAATAGATTGAATAATAATCTATATTTGGGATCCATCTACTAGAAAATTTGGTTGCTATTGCTGGACATAAAGAAATAGGAGTCTAAAGGAAAAATTGGGAATTCATAAAGTGTGATTGCACTAGATTGGGGGATGTTATGTCTAATGTGAGGATTCACCAAGTGTGTGATCAATGAGAACTAAGGCTTGTGTCATGCACTGAAAACCAAAAAAAAAGAAAAAAAGAAAAAAGTGATGATTGGAATAATGATTAGGTCAATGGTATCAATAGTCTAGTGGATGTTGATCATGAGAAGCATTACTACTACAAAGAAAATATAGTTGTTATTGTTGTACCATAAACCACTCAAGTGTTGCTTCCACTAGGCAATAGTAGACTTTTAAGAAATGTCTCACTTTATTCTCATAATCAGTGTAGAGGCATAAAAGATTCAGGGATGAGGTGTCGATAGCTTAAGGCCACCACAATCTAAACCATGGCTATATCTGGGCTTGTGACTAAAGATCTTTGACTTAACGTTGATCTCTATCATTGGACTATAACAAGATGGCTTGGATTGTGGCAATTTTTGTGCATGTAATTCCATCATAATTGTAGATATCATATTAAATATGTTTAATTGAAAGATGTATAATAATTAAATAATGAATTGAATCAATAATTGGGATATAACCTTTTTTTTGTGATAAATTTCATCCATTCGCTTGATTTACCCTTCCCTCTTATGGCTATGGGCATTACTAAAAAGCATCTATTTTTAATAATCATGATATTTTTAATTACACTACATTGATGTAATATTATGAACACAATTAAATAAAACTACCCCATTGTAAGTCAAAACTATAGCATAAACAAAAAGCTTAATGATAGAGAATGATATCACCAAATAAACACCAATAACATTAGAATCCCACATGATGAAATGGACAATATAACACTTTTTACAAGATCCAATAATAAAATTGAAAAATATAAACTTTATTTTAAAACTTGGATAATACTGTGTAAATACAAAATGATAAGATGCATCAGGTTTTATTATGTTAAAAGACACTCTCCTTCATGTTTGAAAATTTAATTGATTACTTACAATAATGATTATCATAAAAAGCTAAAAAGAAAGTTAATTATAAAATTTACTACAAAATAAATAACATTGTAAAATCATGGAATTTACTTTTAAACTTAAGGTCAAATTGCTAATCGTAGCAAATTGCTTAAATAACATTTTCGTATCTAAACATTTATACTCGGAAAACAAATCTAATGCCTTCAAATGGACAACAAGATACTAAGGTGTGAAATGAAGCGCAAGCGAATAATGAAATCTCCAAACAAACCTTCCTTTCTATGGCAGAATTGTAGAGCTTCCCCTCTAGACAAACAAAATGCTGACATAGTGAACATTATTGAAAAACATGACGACACAAAAGGCATTTTAGCCTCCTCTCTAAACTTAGTCTACCTAGTCTTACAAAATAAAAGAGACAAGCAAGCAAGAACTCTTGGCAATGGGTATCCCATATGAATTTACAAATAATTATGATATAATATCACAATAGTGAATCAAAGTATTAGTTGTTGACTACACTAATTGCACATAATCTTTAAAGGATTGATAGTATTAAACATGAGAAATTATAAAGGAATAAAATATCTAAATTATTGGAAGTGACAAGCATGGATTATGTGTTTGTATGCCCTGTGAGGGTCAGATATTTGAAATGATGAGGTTTGTAGTTTGGTCAAGTGCAATTGCCATTATATGAAGCTAAGCAAATTGTTCATATGGTAGAATTGTGGCCAATATAAATGGAGACATTTAGAAAGAACCTGTAAAGGGATCACACTAGTGGTATGGGATGATACAATACACTGGATTATTAAAAATGATATAGACGAAAAATCTAGTATAACATGTATATAGAATAGTAATTACCTCATTTTAAAGCATAAATTATCCTGATTAATTAACTAAGTCTTTTCATTTGTAGACATTATTAGTTAATTAATTAATTGTTTCATATTCTAAACCCTAATCCAATTACAATATCATTTTTATGTCTTACTCATAATGCGATTGTCGAGTCTAATTTTCTATTTTCCATTCCTAATCCGATCTATACTAGACCCTATGCTCATCTGATGTAGACCCTCGACTTGTGTTAAGAATTTCATTTTATTTTGGAGTCGCCACCCAACTTTGGTTGGAAAAGATTGATTTAGGACTAATTGAGCAGATTAATCCTAATTTAGACAACTAGTCAACGTGATTTCCTCTTTTCGTTTTTTTTGTGAAAGAGGAAAGGGAAAACCAGAGTTTTTGGATTCGGAGGCTATCCTATTGAAACTTTAAGGTTACTACCCTATTTTCCTGAAATCTAAACCTTTTCCTAATGTCTTTTATTTTATTTTATTTTTGTTATCTTTTTATTGTGTTTTTGTATAAGTTATTCTAAGAAAATGATTTTTTATTCTTTTAGAGTTGCCCCGAATGGGTGCCTATATACCTGCTATTCATGATCAAACGGGTCATAGTTCGCTTTTCTTGAAAAACATTTAATGTGTTTGTGAATTTTAATTATGAAATTACTTTTGGTTTACATTTTTATCATTTTAGTATTTTTCTGGAAAAATCTAAGCCTAAGCTTTATCATTTGATTTTTTGAAAAATAATAATTATTTAAAGGAAAAAAAACCAATTTTTGATTTATTTAAGAAAAGGATTTTTCTAAGTGGCAAAAAAATTTATTTCCTCGTTTTTCAACTTACCTCTATTATTATAAATTTTTATAATTTTTTATTTACCTTTTTATTGATTTCTATTAAAAAAAATTCTCTTATATTATTTATCTACCCTAAACTAAAAATCTAAATTTTATCATTTTTTTTCTAATATATCTTTATCATTTTTTAATTATTTTATTATAATTTTTTATTTTTATTATAATTTTCTCATTATTATTTATTATTTATTATTATTATTTTCTATTATTCGTCCTAAATTAAATCCTAAAAAAAATCTAAATTCTTATATTTTTCTATTTTTTAAATTATAAATAGCAAATAGATAAATAAATAAATTCAAAAAAAAATAAATAAAATAACTAAACAAATAAATAATAAATAAAAAATAGAAAAAAAAATCAGAAAATCCGACTTACCTAAATCCAAGTCGGGTCGAAGCTAGTCGATCGGTCACGGCGGTTGGAGGCGTTCGTTGACGACATTCTGGCGGCCTTTCGAGGAAGTTGAGGAGTCGTTTTCTAGGTTTTTGGGGGTGGGGAACTCAACCGTGGTGGTGGATTTCTCCAAAGTCGCCTCCTGATGGCGGTTCGGTGCTTGATCGATGGTTGTGGCTTGGGAACTCCAGCGAAGCTTCGATTTTCTCTCTTTTTCTCACTTCTAATCCGTGCTTCTGCTTCCTCCCTTCCTTCTCTATTTATAGCCGCGAGGAATTGAGCTGGATAAGCTCGAATTTCCTCCGATTGAGATGAATCGGATTTGCGGTTAAAACCTTCCTCTGATTTGTGCAAATCCATCAATTTGTTGCGATTTGATTCTAATTGGATGATGTTTATGCTATTTTAGTTAAAGATCTATTAGATTTGTGCAAAAAAATCGAATCAAAACAGTCGAAATGCAATTTTTCCCCTGCCGGCGACCATCTTGGATGAAGGTTGAAGAAGATCACGCGCCCAGCGTATGCGTCCGTTCCAGCCAATCAGCTGCTGACACGTGTCCCAAGCGAGAAAAAAAAATACAAAACGCAGAATTTGCCTCCCCCGCGTTTCGAACCCATGACCGAGCCCCTTTCCTCACGCCTTAGGCTATGGTTCGGACTAGCTGGGCTAGCCCATTTACTCGATTTTTTTTTTATTTTCGCAATTTACATATATGCAATGCTATTTTTATTATTTTTGTATTTTTTTGAAACTCCAAAAATTTTTAAAAATTATTTAATCCCTTTTATTACTATTTCTACAATTATTTTCCAAAATTGATGTATTTTTCCTATTTATTTTATTTTTTTGAATATTTTTCCTATTTTTGCTAAATTAGGAAAAAATGTAAAAATATAGAAAAATTGATAATTGATTATTATTGATTATTAAGGCAAAAATGGGGTATTTACAACTACCCCTCTTGATAAGATCACATTATACTTATATTTTCTTTTGGACTTATATTAAATTTATTTTAATATTATAAGAAAATATAAAGAAATGATACTTAATGGTATTTATTGTGAAAATACAGGTTTTGAGGACCCAAAAGTAAATTACAAGTTAATTGGAGGAGTTTTTCACAAAATTGAAGAAGTGAGCGAAGGATTGCACTGAAGGCCGCCGTCCTTGGGCCGGCCTACATTCAAGGCCGCCGGCCTTGAGCCGGCCTTTAAACCGGCCTCAAAAAGAAGAAAAGCCGCCGGCCTTGAGCCGGCCTACAATCAAGGCCGCCGGCCTTGAGCCGGCCTTCATTACTCCCCGGATATCCATTGCGAGAATCTCTCCAAAATCATATCTTAATTAA
>JBBMOL010002733.1:0-21611 GCA_037954665.1 Laguncularia racemosa
TGTAAACACCCTATTTTTGCCCTAGAATGAATAATAATCAATAATAATCAATTCTTAATTTTTTCCAATTTTTTTCAATTTTCCCTAATTTAGCATAAATAATTAAAAATATTCAAAAAATAAAAATAAATAGGAAAAACAAACAATTTGAAAAATGATTTCAGAAATGGCAATAATAAATAATAAATAATTTTTACAAATTTTTGAAATTTCAAAAAATACAAAAAAAAAAAATCGCATTGCATATATGCAATTTGCGAAATTAGAAAAATCAGGAAAGTAGGCTAGCCCACTGGTCGGACCACGGGCTAAGGCGCGCGCAGGGGGCTCGGTCAGGTTCGAATCGCGGAGGAGCAATTTCCGCGTTTTGCAATTTTTTCACTTATCCAGGACACTGTGCAGCATCCGATTGGCTGGAGGAAGCGCACGCGCCGGGCGCGTGATCGTCTTCTACCTCGGGTCCGAGATCGCCGGCGGAAGAGAAAATTCGAATTTCGGCCGTTTCGATTCGATTTTTTGCACAAATCCAACAGATCTTCAACAGAAATAAGATAAACATTATCTAATTGGAATCAAATCGCAACAAATCAAAGATTTACACAAATCGGAGTTGGTTTTTTTAACCGAAAATCCGATTAGCTTCGATCGGAGGAAATCCGAGCTTATCCAGCTCGGTTTCAAGTGCCTATAAATAGGAATCGAAGGGAGGAAGCCAAACATAGATCAGAATTGGAGAGAAAGTGAGAAAAGAGAGCAAATCGGAGGAGACCCAAAATCGGATTGCCGACCGGAGTTGAACCACCACCAGGAGACGATCTGAGAGCGAACCACCGCTACCATTGGATTCAGCACCCTCAAGAAGCTAGGATTCGACATCTCACCCGCGACGAAAGACCGCCGGAACGCCGTAACGAGCATCCTCACCGCCGCATCCGACATCCGACCGACCGCCACCCGATTCGACCGACCCGACACGCACCGACCTGGATCCAGGTAAGTCGAATTTTCCTGGATTTTTTATTTTTTTCGAATTTTGTTTATTTATTTGTATTTATTGATTTATTATTTGATTATTTATTTGTTGGTTATTTATTTAGTTATTTATTTGTTTATATTTTATTTCCATAAGTAGGAAAATGTAGAAATTAGAATTTTTAGGATTTAATAATGTAGTAAAAGTAAAAAAATAAAAAATAAAAAAATAAAATAAAAAAAATAATAAAATAAAAATGTAGATAAATAATAAAAATATTAGAAGAAGTAATAATAAAATTTTAGATTTCAAAATAGGATAAATAATATTTAGGATAAATTTTTTAACAAAAATTCAAAAATTATAAAAAAATCAACAAAAATCTAAAAATAATAAAAAACTATGAAAATCATGAAAACTTAGAAAAATTATAAAAAATAGTAGAAGAATCATAAAAATCATAAAAATAATAAAAAGTCATAAAATCACAAAAATTTAATAAAAAATCATAAAAAAATAATAAAAAAATTCAAAAGAATCATAAAAATAGTTTTAACACTTAGAAAAAACCATTTTTCTCAAATAAATCCAAAATTGATGTTTTCCCTAAAAATCATTTTCAAAAATCAAATTAAAAGCTTAGGCTTAGATTTTTTAGAAAAAAAATCCCAAAAATGATAAAAACATAAATCAAAAGAGATTTCAAAATTAAAATTCACAAACAAACTTAAAGTTTTTAGAAAAGTGAACTACGGCTTGTTTGATCTGAGTAGCAGGTACGTAGGCACCCATTCGGGTCAACCCATAAAATGAAATAAAAAATCATTTTCTTAATAATAAAAATAATAAAAGTAACAAAAACACAATAAAATACATTTCTAAAGAGGAACAATTTTAGGAGATTAGTGTAACCGTAAGTTATAGGTACCTCGGACTTAGAAACTCTGGTTTTCCCTTTTCCTCTTTTCAAAAACGAGAAGAGGAAATAACACGACTAGTGGTCCAAATTAAGACTAATCCGCTCTTTAGTCTTAATTCAATATTTCCCAACAACAGTTGGGTGGCGACTCCAAAAATCAAACGAAATTCCTAACTCAAGTCGAGGATCTACATTAGATGAGCATAGGGTCTAGTCTAGATCGGATTAGGAATGGGAATGCAAAAAATTAGACTCGACAGGATGGCGACTCCACTGGGGACCCATGCTAGTAGGCTAAGCCACCTGAATCTTCGAATTGTTCCTTTAAATGTGCTTCAATTATTATTCTGTTACTACTTTTCAGAATTAGATAGATTCTAGTTTCTTTGCTATGGGGGTTTTGCATGCATACATATGTTTGTGTGAGTAGATGCGTCGAACTCGGACCGTCCTAGAAACCTAAGACGGGGAGCCATTGTGTAGGTTTCGGGCGAAGTGAGTTGATTCACCGTTCGGGACCGATTAGGCTACCCCACCCTATGCTTCGATATGGCCTGAGATCCATTTCTTCGAGAATGCGGGAGGCCATAGAGCTCGGGAACCAGTTAGAACCAACCTACTTGCATACATGACATCATAAGGGGTTGACAATTGAATGTCGATGTAATGGTTTGTTATTTTTTCATGGAGTTCGAATTTATTTCCCTGTAATGCTTCATAGTCTTGTTTGTAATTAGGCGATTTCTTATTGTAAATAGATGGCTAGCACCGCAGTCGACCGTCTCCTCCGCAAAGAAATTCGGGTGTACAAACCTTTGGACCCAAAGTTGGTACTGGACCATTGGTTTACCTTGTACAACCCAGAGGAGCAGGCTTCATCCAGCAAAAGATCGGCCCCGTCCTCTCACTGAAAAGGATAGAGGTGAATTTGCCTTTAGATCCGGGCCATGCTCAATTATGGGAAATCGAGCCCGCTGCTTTCTTTATCGGGCCGCATGAGATCACCCCTACCCTGGAAGAGTACACCCAGTTGCTACAGGCTCTAGCACTAACCGATCAAATCTATATGCCAGACCTCGAGGCCGGGCCAGCCGGTACCTTCAGCAGATTATTAGGCATCCGTAAAACAGTAATCAACAAAGCCCTAGCAGACTGTAATGGATATTGCATACGAATGGATGATTTGGAAGCCTGGTTCATCGCCCGAGAGGACAATGGGGATAGGAAGGACATACTATGTGGGGACCCCAAAACTTACAGACAGAGAAGGGTGAACGCTTTCATCTTGACAGCCTTCGCCACCATACTGTTCCCCACCGGGACCTTCTATATTCACTACCGGGTCGTAGAGCTGGTGACCCAATTTCTAGAGGGAAGATCTTACATCCCAGCTCTATTGGCTGAACTAGATCCGAAACTTGAATTTCCTCAAGAAGAAAGGCCATGGGATTTCCTCGCTCAAGCCTCAACCTTCTGCTGATATGGTTTGTAAGCCACCTTAAGTGTTCGGGTGAACATGGTCTGAAAAACCTTAGCCCAGCAGGTGGATCTCGTAGAACTCATGTATAGAAAAGGTGAAGCTACCCGACGACCTTACCAGCCACAGTTGGGTAAAGGTACTTAGAGTTTCAGTGCGAGATATTCTTGGACAGCCAGGTGGAGTTGCTGTGACAAAATCATCTTGACCTGCTGAAACTTCCAAGCCGTACCTTTAATCGGAATCAGCGGATGTATGGATATCACCCCAACTCAGTGGTCCGCCAGTTTGGTACCATCCAAGATATAGTTTATCGGCCCTCGCTGGAAGCAGTCACCTTTGAATACCAAGATCTGAACCTGTTGGTAGCCGAGAAGTTTGCTAAGCTGGCAGAGGTCAAAGCACTTTGGGAAGCCAGAATTGAAAGCCCGAATGTGGACCTCGGGGAATTAGATGGCAAGTGGGAAAACACCGAGCCACCAGAGAGTTTGTAATCCGCCAGCTATACCAGACAGGGGAAAGAGCATATCGGGTTCCAGCGTCACCCAACCAAGACCAGACAAGATCAATCCAGAGACAGAAGTATACCTAGAACAGGTCAAGGCCCAAATGGAGGTATACTTTGAAGCTGCAGATTATAAGAAAGACATCTGGAAGGGACGTTTCAAAGAATCGACCAAAGGAACAAGGCCTTGGAAGCAAATTGGAGAAGACCCAAGCCAAAGTCAAAGAATTAGAAGCTGTCATCAATGGGAAGTCTGAGCCTCCACAACAGAAGACTAAAAGAGCTAGGAAATAGATCATTATTTGTAATCTTTTTTTAATTATCGAACTCCAAAATTTTCAATATTAATAAAAGTAAAGTTTCAATATTACATTGTCAATCAATTGTCAACCCTTTTATTTTTAGCATCTCGCGTGACACATGCATATAT
The DNA here is from genome assembly GCA_037954665.1 of Laguncularia racemosa. Classification (NCBI taxonomy): domain Eukaryota; kingdom Viridiplantae; phylum Streptophyta; class Magnoliopsida; order Myrtales; family Combretaceae; genus Laguncularia; species Laguncularia racemosa. Next base: position 4,305 of record JBBMOL010002733.1, read on the forward strand.
TCTTGCATTCATTACACTAAAATAAAAAAAAATGCGGATCCAGGTATCAAAATAGCTTCCAAGCAACCGAACTCGCCTAGAAGTCCAGTTCTCACCGCTCAAGAACAAGAATGGCCAACAGTAGCGACAACGCAACAAATGCAATGCTGAAGCTGCCTCGGACTCTAGGATCATGTCCCTAGAACAAACAAGTCCAACAACTAGCTGCCCAGGTTCACCTCTTAACTGAAAGCATGGCCTCCTGCGCAACACTCAGCCAACCCAGAAGAGTATTCAAGGGCCAGAAAGGGGAAAGCAGTGGAGGGACAGCCTCTAGAATATGAAGAGATCAATTCCCACCTTAACCCGACCTTTGAATATGAGACAAAGGTCAACCAGGGGCCAACCTCCGACGACCTGAAAAGGGAAATGGAAGAGAGGCAGAAGGAGATGGAGAAGCGACTCTTCCAGCAGCTCCATGACAAGATGAAAAGCATTGAAGGCCCTGATGGTTTTGAACAGGCCGGAATCACCAATCTGCCAGCATACAGGGAAGAGATATACCCTGAAAAGTTCAAGACCCCAGAGTTTGAAAAGTATGACGGGATCGGCTGCCCTAAAATGCATACCAGGCTATATGCCAGGAAAATGAGCAAGTATGCTCAATACAACTAGCTCATGCTCCAGACATTCCAAGACAGCCTCACAGGCCCTGCACTAATCTAGTACGCCCACTTAGACTTCAACATTGTCAACACTTGGGAGAAGTTAGCCCGGGCATTTTATGACCAATATAAGTTCAATATTGAAGTCGCCCCATCCGTAATCGACCTGGGAGTCTCCGGAAGAGACATGCTGAGCCGTTCTAGGAGTATGCTCAGCGCTGGAGAGCTCAGGCCGCCAGGGTAGCAACCCCGATATCTGAAAAGGAATTGACATCCATATTTGTCAATGCTCTGGATAAGACCTACTTTTCACACCTGGTAGGCCAGACCTCATCCAGTTTTGCAGAGATAGTGGCTGCGGGATGCAGGATTGAGAATGCCATCACCACCGGTAGACTCCAAACAATGGAGCCTCCTAGGGTCACACCAACACAAAGGCCTTCAGGAGGAAACAGAGCTAAAGAGTCCACTGTCAGCACAGTCCACTCCGGTAAGGCAGAAAAATCTAGGACTCGTGTGACATTCCAGACCACGAATATCCTAGCCCAACAACTTACGACAGGTCACACCCAGGCCGCTAGGGCCCCAAGGCAATTCACTCCTATCCCCGTACCGCTCAGTCAGGTCTTCGTTCGGTTGAGGGCAGACAACTTGATCAGTTTTGAGCTCCCCAATGACCGGTACAGGCCCAAGAACTTCGACTCAAACCTCAAATGTGACTACCACATGGGTCAGGAGGGGCATTCTACAGATAGGTGCTGGAGGCTTCGCACAAGATCCAAGACTTAATTGATGCCGGCATCATCCAGTTGGATTTCGTGAACGCCCCAGCACCCAATACCAACACCAACCCATTGCCCAATCACAAGCCCACCATTAATATGATCACATCTGAGGAGTCGACTCCCAAAGAAGCCCTTAAGCAGAATCCGACGGAGCAACAGAAGAAGCAATCCCACCAAGCTCCAGAAGAAACACCAAAAGCACACATTAAAAGAAGGTGGTTAGCTGGAGACCCAATGGTCGGCACTTTGGGAGAATCACATGGGAGATTTCAGTATTTGGTAAACTATTCTTATATCCCAACCGAGCAGGGGCCGCTTAGTGGATGAGGGCCGAAATTTGAGAAGGAAGACAACCCGTCAAAGGAAGAAGGGAAGGCTATAAACATGATCAATTCTCATCCGAAGCCCAGGGTTATACAGTGCTATGAGGGATAATCAACTGAGGTATAAATCCCAAGAAAAAGATATGTATTCAATGTCCCGATACTGGTAGAGAATTACAAGGCTACACCGTTCGACTATCGAGCCCTCGAACAAGAGCAACCTCCTATAGTGGGAGGCATCACCCGCTCTGGAGATTATACGATCCAAAGTATAAAAGCCCGACTGAAGAACCCAATGTGGAAAAAGGAGAAGAAGAGGAAGGGGGACTTGCTGCATTTACAAAGATGGTCAAGGCTAGTGAATACAAGATCATGGAACAATTAAATAAAGTTCCAGCACAAATATCACTCATGGGCCTTCTCACAACGTCCGAGCCCCACAAGGAAGCACTCTTTAAAGTGCTGAAAAAGATTCAGGTCCCGGAAGGTATCGCTATAGACAAGATAGGTCACGTGGCGGACTCCATCTTCACAATGGACCAGATAGCCTTCTCTTCGGAAGAACTAAGAGAAGAGGGAGACCAACATACCAAACCACTGTTCATAGTGGTCAGGTGCAACGACACCATTGTCTCCCGGTACTCATTGACAACGGGTCATCCTTTAACGTTTGCCTATTGGCAACGCTCGATTTATTGGGGTTCGATCCAAGCAACATAAAACCTAGCTCCACGGTGGTCAGAGCCTTCGACGGGTCAAAGAGAGACATAGTGGGGGAAGTGAACCTACCGGTGGAGATCGGTCCACAAGTATTCCACATCTCCTTCCAGGTCCTCGACATCCCAAGGTCTTTGAACTTGCTTTTGGGATGACCCTGGATACATGCTGCTGGAGCCATCCCCTCTAGTCTCCACCAAAGGGTCAAGTTCATTGCAAGCGGGCAGATAGTCACGGTACTGGGCGAGCAGGATTACGCCATATACAAAAAGACTGCCATACCTTATATTGGGGAAGAAAGGTTCAGAAGACCCTTGGGGCTGCAGATTTTCAATGAAGTGAACATGGTGACCAGCAAGGAGGGCCATCAGTTTAAAGAGGGGCAGCACGGGATGTTTGGATTGGGGTACATTCCTACCACCGCAAAAGAAGCGCAAACAAAAGGTGTTAAAGGCAGAATAAGGGGAAGCTGATCGACACCCAGATGTGCATCCCACCTCTCCAACAATCTTTCCGAAAGGCAAACATCGTTCAAGAGCCTCGGATAAATAAAGAGGACGACAGACAAGGGAAATCAACCCCCCGCACGTCCAACCGGCATCTGGCTCTAAACAATTGGTTTTGTTATCCTATCAGTAGCGCTAGGTTAGCTCAAAAGTAGAGAAAAATTATTAAGCAAATTTTATTGAGACTCTTTATCAAATTCAATTACAGTTTGTTTTCTTCTTATATATATGCTTTCACTTTTATGTTATTCAGATCTCCCACCATCGAACATCAGGGATATTTCGCACAGGTAGAAAGTAAAAACGCTGATATCGTTTCCAACGCTGCTGGGTCAGTTGTTGAAGGCGATATCTTAAATCGCGAAATAATACAAGAAAATTGGCTAAAACATGAACAAAGCGGAATCTCGATCGACGAGCCTGTGGAGACAGTAAATCTAGGAAGCATGGAAAACCCTAAGAACCTCAAAATCGGGACTAGTTTGAGTACCGAGCAAAAACGTGAGATAACCAAGCTATTAACGGAATATGCAGATGTGTTTGCCTGGTCATATGGTGACATGCCAGGGCTAGACCAATCGATAGTGGTTCATAGGCTTCCCACAAGGGAAGATGTCAAACCTAAAAAAAAAAAACTGAGAAGATTTAGGCCGGACATCTTACTAAAAATCAAAGAAGAAGTCAAGAAACTGCTAGAAGTAGGGTTCATTGAAGTATCCGACTACCTAAAATGGGTAGCAAATATAGTCCCTGTCATGAAAAAGAATGGAAAAGTACACGTATGCGTAGACTTCCGGGACTTAAACCAAGCCACACCAAAGGATAACTTCCCCCTACCTCACATTGATGTTCTAGTAAACAACACTGCGGGAAACCATCTCTTCTCATTCATGGACGGTTTCTCAAGATATAATAAAATAAAAATGGCTAAGGAAGATAAAACCAAAACAACTTTCATCACAACATGGGGAACTTTCTGTTACAAAGTCATGCCCTTCGGTTTGAAAAACGCCGGGGCAACGTATCAGAGAGCCATGGTCGCAATACTTCACGATATGATGCATTGAGAGGTTGAAGTATATGTCGACGACATGATAGCCAAATCCAAAGAAGGAGAAAGCCATATAGATATCCTGAGGAAATTGTTTAAACGACTGAGAAAATTCCAGCTCAAGTTAAACCCAGAAAAATGTACTTTCGGGGTCACGACGAGGAAATTGTTAGGGTTTGTCATAAGCCAGGAGGGCATTAAAATCGACCTTAACAAGGTAAAGTCCATATTAGAACTACCTTCCCCACGCTCCGTTAAAGAAGTAAGAAGCTTATTGGGAAGATTAAATTATATAGCTCGTTTTATCTCACAACTCACCGACAAATGCCGGCCACTATTCCGTCTGTTGAAGAAGAACGCCACAATAGAATGGGACGATGAATGCGAAGAGGCATTCAGGATGATCGAAGACTATCTTATAAGACCTCCAGTCTTGATAGTCTCGAAATAGGGAAAACCCTTATTCTTATTCCTCACTATACTCCCTGAATCCATGGGGTGTGTGCTGGGGCAGAAAGATGACGAGGGAAGAGAGTGTTCCATATATTATTTGAGCAAGAAGTTCATAGATGGGGAATAGAGGCACTTAGAGGTGGAGAAGACGTGTTGTGCTTTAATCTGGGTCATGCATCGACTAAGGCAATACACCCTTTACTACCATATTGAACTGCTGACAAGACATGATCCCTTGAAATACTTAGCAGAGAAACCAGCCTTGATAGGGAGAATCTCTAAGTGGCAAATGCTCCTATCCGAGTTCGACATCACATACATAAATCAGAACTCGATGAAAGGGCAAGCCTTAGCCGATCAATTGGCGGAACACCCTGTCGAGACAGATTCCCAAGAACTACAGGCCCAATTTCCGGATGAGAATATATTGACAATGGAAGATAGGCCGGTAGAAGACTTTGGGATAAAGCAGAACCCAAAATGGAAATTGTTTTTTCGATGGAGCTGGCAATGTATTCGGTTGTGGGGTTGGGGCAATATTGATATCCCCGAACGGCACTCAATTCCCTACAGCGACGAGACTTACACTTCCCTATACCAATAACATCGCAGAATATGAAGCATGTATTTTTGGCCTCAAAATGGCCTGCCAAATGGGAATCCGCGAGTTAGAAGTATATGGAGATTCGTTGCTCATCATACTACAGACAAGAGGGGAATACAAGACTAAAGACCCTAAATTAGTACCGTATCATCAACACTTGACAGAGCTAATTGAAGAATTCAAGGCAATCACTTTCACATACATCCCGAGAACTCAGAATCAGCTCGCAGATGCACTAGCCACACTAGCATCTATGATCCAGATAACGGGGGAGCCGAAGTTCAACCGATCAAAATAGACATCGAAAGTCGGCCCGCCTACTGTTTAACAGTTGAGAAAGTACAAGATGACAAGCTTGGTATCACGACATCAAGTCCTTTCTCCAAGAAGGTAAATACCCCGAAATGGCTAGCAAGAATGACCAAAGAACACTCAGAAGGTTAGCAAGTCATTTCCTATTAAGTGAGTCCATACTTTACAAGAGATCATTTGATACCACCTTATTGAGATGTGTGGACAAAAATGAAGCATGCGAACTGATGAAGGAAGTACATGAGGGAGTATGTGGACCTCATATGAATGGCTACATGTTGGCCCGAAAAATCATGAGGTTAGGATATTATTGGTTGACCATGGAATCAGATTGCATAAATTATGTCAAGCACTATCATCTGTGTCAAGTCTACGTAAACCGGATAAATGCTCCGCCCAACGAGCTACACTTGTTATCAGCACCATGGCCTTTCTCCATGTGGGGATTCGACATAATAGGCCCGATCACTCCGACAGCATCTAACGGCTACAGATTCATACTAGTAGCGATCGATTATTTCACCAAATGGGTAAAAGCTTCGTCATATACCAATGTCACAAAAGGGGTAATAATCCGCTTCTTGAAAAGGGACATAATAGCCCGATATGAAGTTCCTGAGTCCATCATCACCGACAACAGTACCAATCTCAACAACAAATCGATGACAGGTTTATGTCAACAATTCCACATAAACCACAGAAATTCAACTCCCTACCGACCTCAAATGAATGGGGCAGTAGAAGCAGCTAACAAGAATATCAAAAAGATCATCGAGAAAATGACAACAACTTACAAAGATTGGCACGAAATGCTACCGTTTGCTCTCATGGCTTATAGGACTTCAATAAGAACATATACGGGAGCTACCCCTTACTCATTGGTATATGGTACGGAAGCAGTGCTACCAGTTGAAGTTGAAATACCATCATTCAGAATCATGTTGGAAACTCAGCTAACTGAATCAGATTGGGTAAAGAAGAGGCTTGATCAGCTGAATCTGATTGATGAAAGAAGGCTTACCGCACTATGTCATGGCCAGTGTTACCAACAAAGAATAGCCCGAGCATTTAACAAGAAGATGAGGCCTCGATACTTCAAAGAGGGGGGTCTGGTACTAAAGAAGGTTCTCCTGAATGCCCAAGACTCCAGAGGGAAATTTACCCTAAACTATGAAGGCCCCTATGTAGTGAAAAAGGTTCTGTTAGGAGGTGCTTTGATATTAACTCAGATGGATGGTCCAGAATTGAGAGACCCCATTAACACAGATGCTGTAAAGATGTACTATCCTTAGGTAAGGGAATTGAAATTTTGCCAATGTTTATGAAAGCCAATATTCGATACAGATTTCGTTGAGTCGAGTTTTCACTTTTTGCAAGCAAAGTTAATATTCCTGAATGGTTAATAATCCTAATCAATTCTCATCACAACAAATATTCCTAAACACATTACCCATCACTTCGCCTATAAAAGATAAATACTAAAATGATAATGAATCTTAATATAGTTTGTGATATAATTCTATTTACTTTTGAGCATTAGAACTGAATGCATTAGTAGGATAACATTACCATCAAAAGAGCCATGTGCATAAAGAAAGGGAGCACAACAAAATTTTCAACCCCGTGCCAAGATAAGAAGAAATGAAGCAGAAGCAAACCAGCCCGAGGGTTCGGTTGTTTGGTTACTATCCACGATAAAACTGGCAAGCACATTGAAAAAATAAACATGAAAGGCATCACATCCTTCAGCTCAGTTAGTAGAAAGCATATTCAGAAGCATAAGATAAGTCAGCCCATAGTTGGGCACTTGTCTAAACATTCCTTTTAATAGGGTAGTCAGCCTAAGATGGGCACTTTTCCTAAACATCCTCTTAAGGTTAGCTCATAGGGGGCACCTTTTTGAGATATCATTTTTATCTTTGGTTAGTCAGCTCAAGATAGGCACTTTCCTAAACATCCTCTCTAAGGTTAGCTCATAAGGGCACCTTTTTAAGCTATCATTTTTATCTTAGGTCAGTCAGCCCAAGATGGGCACTTTCCTAAAAAGTTGTTCTCAAGGTCAGCTCATAAGGGCACTTTTTGAGACAACTCTATCATAGGTTAGTCAGCCCAAGATGGGCACTTTCCTAAAAATTTGTTCTCAAGGTCAGCTTATAGGGGCACTTTTTGAGACAGTTCAATCAATTCTATCCTAGGTTAGTCAGCCCAAGATGGGCACTTTCCTAAAAATCTGTTCTCAAGGTTAGCTCATAAGGGCACTTTTTAAGACAGTTCAATCAATTTATCATAGGTTAGTCAGCCCAATATGGGCACTTTCCTAAAAAGTTGTTCTCAAGGTCAGCTCATAAGAACACTTTTTGAGACAACTCTATCCTAGGTTAGTCAGCCCAAGATGGGCACTTTCCTAAAATTCCGTTCTCAAGGTCAGCTCATAAGGGCACTTTTTGAGACACTCTACCATAGGTTAGTCAGCCCAAGATGGGCACTTTCCTAAAAATCTATCTTAAGGTTAGTCAGCCTATGAGGGGCACTTTCCTAGATTCTCCCAATTAGTTAGCTCTTGGGGCACGTTTCGGAAATATTCTTCCAAAAAGTTGCTAGTCTAACAAGACGCTTCTGTTAACAGGTAGCCAGCTCATAAGGGTGCTTCCTAAGTAAATTTTCTTTCCAAGGTTACTAGTCTGATAAGACGCTTCCTATCATCATTTCTTCCACACAATGCTTGAGGTGTTTCCTATTACCAATTAGTCAGCCCATAAAGCACTGTTTGGGGAGGGAACATTACTCTAAATTGTTAGGACCATCTTAAATCGTGGGATTATTAACTCTTAGAGCATTTTCCTACCAAAAACCAAATTCCAAATAACTAGCCAAACCAAGGCATTATCTATTTACGAGGCCAAAAATGGCATCTTTCTTGTCTTTATAGTTAAGTTTTTAAACTTTACTACAAAGAGGGGCAGCTGTAAACACCCCATTTTTGCCCTAGAATGAATAATAATCAATTCTTAATTTTTTCCAATTTTTTCAATTTTTCCCTAATTTAGCATAAATAATTAAAAATATTCAAAAAATAAAAATAAATAGGGAAAAACATCAATTTTGAAAAATGATTTCAGAAATGGCAATAATAAATAATAAATAACTTTTACAAATTTTTGAAATTTCAAAAAATACAAAAAAATAAAAAAAATCGCATTGCATATATGCAATTTGCGAAATTAGAAAAATCAGGAAAGTGGGCTAGCCCAGCTAGTCCGAACCACGGGTTAAGGCGCGTGCAAGGGGGCTCGGTCGCGGGTTCGAATCGTGGGAGGAGCAGTTTCCGCATTTTGCATTTTTTTCACTTATCCAAGACACGTGGCGGCATCTGATTGGCTGGAGGGAGCGCACGCGCCGGGCACGTGATCGTCTTCTACCTCGGGTCCAAGATCGCCGGCGGAAGAGAAAATTCGAATTTCGGCCGTTTCGATTCGATTTTTTGCACAAATCCAACAGATCTTCAACAGAAATAAGATAAACATTATCTAATTGGAATCAAATCGCAACAAATCAAATGATTTACACAAATCGGAGTTGGTTTTTTTAACCGAAAATCCGATTAGCTTCGATCGGAGGAAATCCGAACTTATCCAGCTTGGTTTCAAGTGCCTATAAATAGGAATCGAAGGGAGGAAGTCAAGACACGGATCAGAATTGAGAGAAAGTGAGAAAAGAGAGCAAATCGGAGGAGACCCAAAATTGCGATTGCCCACCGGAGTTGAACCACCACCAGGAGACGATCTAAGAGCGAACCACCGCCACCATTGGATTCAACACCCTCAAGAAGCTAGGATTCGACACCTCACCTGCGATGAAAGACCGCTGGAACGCCGTGAACGAGCATCCTCCGCCGCCGCATCCGACCGACCCGACCCGCGCACCGACCCGGATCCAGGTAAGTCGAATTTTTCGGATTTTTTTTATTTTTTTCGAATTTTTTTTATTTATTTGATTTATTATTTGATTATTTATTTGTTAGTTATTTATTTGTTTATATTTTATTTCCATAAGTAGGAAAATGTAGAAATTAGATTTTTAGGATTTAATAATGTAGTAAAATGTAAAAAAAATATATAAAAAATAAAAAAATAAAAATAATAAAAAGAAAAATAAGTAATAATAAAAATGTAGATAAATAACAAAAATATTAGAAGAAGTAATAATAAAATTTTAGATTTCAAAATAGGATAAATAATAGTTTAGGATAAAATTTTTAACAAAAATTCAAAAATGATAGAAAAAATCAACAAAAATTATAAAAATAATAAAAAAACTATGAAAATCATGAAAACTTAGAAAAATGATAAAAAATAGTAGAAGAATCATAAAAATCATAAAAATAATAAAAAGTCATAAAATCACAAAAATTTACAAAAAAAATCATAAAAAATAATAAAAAATTAAAAAGAATCATAAAAATGAGTTTTAACACTTAGAAAAAACCATTTTTTTTCTCAAAATAAATCCAAAAATTGATGTTTTCCCTAAAAATCATTTTCAAAAATCAAATGAAAACTTAGGCTTAGATTTTTTTTCAGAAAAAAATCGCAAAAATGGTAAAAACATAAATCAAAAGAGATTTCAAAATTAAAATTCACAAACAAACTTAAAGTTTTCAGAAAAGCGAACTACGGCTTGTTTGATCCTGAGTAGCAGGTACGTAGGCACCCATTCGGGTCAACCCATAAAATGAAATAAAAAATCATTTTCTGGAAATAATAAAAAGTAATAGAAACACAATAAAACACATTTTTAAATAGGAACAATTTTAGGAGATTAGGTGGTAACCGTAAGGTTTTAATAGGTCAGCCTCCGGACTTAGAAACTCTGGTTTTTCCTTTTCCTCTTTTCAAAAACGAGAAGAGGAAATAACGACGACTAGTGGTACAAATTAAGACTAATCCGCTCCTTTAGTTTTAATTCAATATTTCCTAACAACAGTTGGGTGGCGACTCCAAAAATCAAACGAAATTCGTAACTCAAGTCGAGGATCTACATTAGATGAGCATAGGGTCTAGTCTAGATCGGATTAGGAATGAGAACGCAAAAATTAGACTCGACAAAGCCATAATTCAAACTAAAATGATCATTGTATTCATGTTATAGGATATATAGATATACAGAATTTTCATATAAGAAGTCCTGCTATGAATTGTATTTTTTTAATTGAAATCAATGCATAGGAATTTAAATGACTCAAAAGAGAAATTTAGGTTTTATCAGGAATTCTTAAGTAAGATTTAATAATTCATGCGGAAGCAGCGTTATTGAATTTTATTAGAAATTGACCTAAGTGTTTCATGCAATATTTTTATTAAATTTTTCACTAAGGGATTAGGAGAAATTATTTTGAAGATATTAGGCAATCATATAATTGGGAAATTTATGATTGTGAATTAGAATCCTCCATTGATTTTAATTAGCGGGAGCTATTAAATTAAATTGGGGTAATGCTACTTTAAAACTTGAAAAGGGATTAAGGTTTTGTCAATTTCTTGTGAAAATCCATATAGCTATGAGTTATTATAACATGAAGGTAATATGATTAGTAGAATTAGGGTGGATTCTAATTTCCCACCATCAATTCATCCTTTTTCAAACACAATTCCCTTTTTGCGTATTTAGTATAATTCATTCGATTCTCATCAAATATCATTGCCTAAATAATAGTAGAAATTGATATAGGTCTATTACTTAATCAATCTTCGTGGTTCAACACTCTTCTCTCACTATATTACTTGATCCGATCCGATACATTTGCCGGTATTTATTCACGCTCATTTTATATCTCTTTTTGCGTAGATCAATGGTTTCATTACATTTTACCACTATAAACAGTTGTTTCGTGTGTTGGTCTCCATCCTCTCCAAGTTCTTTAAGGGAGAATGATATTTGATCCATAGTGAAGATCGAATTTGCCACATAGCTCAGCTTTTCTATTGTGAGGCCTTCTGGTACCCTAACTTGTTTGAGCACTCTGAAAAGTGCTTCTCAGTGAGGCTTAGATGTTGAGAGGAGGCCCATAAGTGATATTTGGGCTGGAAATTTATCGAGTTGTTCCATGATTTTGTATTCGCTTGCCTTGATCATTTTTGTGAATGCAGGGAGCCCCTCTTCTTCTTCCTTTTCTACTTCGATGTTAGGCTCTTCAGTTGAGGTCTTGTACTTGGGGTCATAAATCCTTCCCGAGCAGGTGATTTCTCCTATAATAGGAGACTTTTCCTAATTAAGGGCTTGATAGTCAAACGGTGCCACCTTATACTTCTCTGAGGGTATTGGGACATTGAATACATATTTCTTCTTTGAGATTTTCACCTCAGTTGTTTGTCCTTTATAACACCTTATGACTATCAGCTTTGGGTCCAATTTGATTATATTCACGAACTTATCTCTCTCCTTTGGTGGGCTGTCTTCTTTTTCAAATTCAAGTCCCCACCTACTAGGCGGCCCATACTCGGTTAAGGTGAAGGAGTAATTCACTAGGTACTCAAACCTCCTATGTGGCTTGCCTAGGTAACTGACTGTTAAATCTTTGGCTAGCCACCTCTTCTTCATCTGTGATCTAGGGGCTTTATTTGAGGCTTGGCGTGGGCATTTTGCTCACTATGCTATTGTCTTTACCTGTTTTGGGGACTCCTTTGATTTGGAGTCTAGCTCTTCGGATCTAATCATGTTGACTGTAGGCTTGTGATTGGGTAGTAGGTTAGTGTTGACATTGGGTGTCGGTGCGTTGACAAAATCCAACTGTACTATCTCGGCATCTATCAGATCTTAGATTTTGTTTCGGAGCCTCCAATATTTGTCTGTAGAATGCCCTTCTTGTCCCATATGGTACTCGCATTTGAGGTTCGGATCAAAGTTTCTTGGCTTATACCAATCGTTAGGGATCTCAAAGCTGATTAGATTATCTGCTCATAATTGAGCAAAGACCTAGCTGAGCAGGATTGGTATTGGAGTGAATTGTCTTGCAACTCGAGTAGCTTGGTTTGATTCATCGGTGATTGCTGGATCGGGGCATTCATGGCTTGGAACATCACATGAGCCCCAACTTTGTCAACGCTACTGGAATTAACAGTGCTGACGGTAGATTCTTTGGTTTTGTTACTTCCCATGGGCCTTGGAGACGACGCAACTCTAGGATGGTCGATTATCTAGAGTTTCCCCAACGTAATGGCATTCTCTATTCGGCATCTTGCTGCCACTACCTCTACGAAACTAGATAATGTCTGTCTCACCAGATGTGTAAAGTATGTTTTTTCCAAAGTGTTGACAAATATGAATGTCAACTTCTTTTCTGAAATTAAGGTTTTCACCCTAGTAACTTGAGCTCTCCAGCGCTGGGCATACTCTTTGAAGGATTCGCTATATCTCTTTCGGAGGCTCCCTAAATCCATTACCGAAGGGGCAACTTCGATGTTGAATTTGTATTGCTTGTAAAATGCTCGAGAGAATCTTTCCCAAGTGTTGACTTGGTTAAAATCTAAATGTGCATACCAAATGAGAGCAGGACCGGTGAGGCTGTCTAGGAAGGTTTGGACCATGAGTTGGTCATATTGAGCATATTTGCTCATCTTCCGCACATACAACCTTGTATACATCTTAGGACATCCAGTGCTGTCATACTTTTCAAACTTTGGGAATTTAAATTTTTCTGGATAAGCTTCTTCCCTATAGACTGGTAGACTGGTGATATCGGTTTGCTCAAAGTTGTTAGGTCCTTTTAAGGTCTTCATTTTGTCTGCCAATTGTTGGAAAAGCTTCTTTTCTATCTCCTTTTGACTGTCCTCCATTTCCCTTTTATGTCATTTGAGGTTGGACCGAGGTGACTTTCGGTTCATACTCGAATGCAGGGTTGAGGTGGGAGTTGATCTCCTCATATTTTGGAGGCTGATTCTCTACTGCCTTTCCCTTTCTAGCTCCTGAATGTTCTTCATAAGTAGGTTGGATGGTGCGAAGGAGGCCAATGCTTTCAGTTAGGAGGTGGACTTGTACAAACCAGTTACTGGACCGTTTGTTCTAAGGATACGATCCTTAGGTCTGATGCAAGCATCTGCATTGGTGTTATCATGATTGTCGTTGTTGTTGCCATTGCTTGCCATTTTGGTTTTGGAGCGGGTGTGGATTGGACTCCTCAGAGGGTTTGGTTGTTCGGGAGCTATCTTTGAGACCTGAATTCGCAATTTTTTTTTAGTTGATGTATGTATGTAAATAATGAAAGCCCTTGTAACACAAAAAATACTTGAGAAAAGGGGGTTTTAAAATTGTTTAAAAGATATAATACTAAAAATTTATTTTTTTTAATTTGGGAAACTTTTAGTTTTAGTTTTTAAAAAATAAAAAAAAAGGGAAAAATACAATATTGGTTATTTTATTTCCCTTTTTTGCTTTTTTTGGTTTTTGTAGACCCCGGTTTTTCCCCCCCAATGATGGCTTTTTTAAATTTTCTTTTTCTTGCTTGGGGTTTTTCTCTAACTGAGTTTTCCCAAAAGGGCCCCTTTTTTCCTTTTTTTGGCTTTTTGAAACCCACTTTTCCAAACACCCTTTTTTGTATTTGCAGTTTCAAAATTGGGAAATTTCCATTCGGGGCTTTAAACCCGTTTAGGGAAATTTTTAATTCTGGCCCCATATTGTTTGGGGCCCGGTTGAGGGACTTTTGGGGGCTCGGGACGCCCTTTCTCCCATCTAGTTTTGTTGGGGGTCACGAAATCTTTTGTGGTCCCTGTTTCCCCACTTCCCCAATTTTGGTCCTTTCTAATTTTGGGGTCTTAAAAAAGGGGGTTTTCCCTTTTAAAGGTTTTTTACCTCCGCTAGTTAGCGATCTTTTCTCTACTACGATTGAAACTTTGGGGATTCAAAGTAAAATTCCCCCAAAGATGGCTTTTAAAAATTTTCTTGGAAAAACCAAAAAGGGGAAAACCCATGAGTTCGGATGATAAAATTTTGTTTTCCCCTTGATCCCCATCCCAAGGGAAAAGCTTGGAAAAGTTCTTGCTGTAATGACCTTTTTTGCGGGGCTCCATCTAACAACCCCAAAAGGGGGTGGGTTTGGGACCAAAAACCTTTTTTTTAATTTTTCCCCCAAATAGAAAAAGGGAAATCCCCGAGAAACTTCCACCTCTCCATGTGGGGGAAACCACAAGGTCCCACTTGCGGGGTAAGGATTCTTGCCCTTGTCATTTTTAAATTTTTTTTTTTTTCCCTTTTCCCAATTCGATCTTTTCTGACCCTTTGTCATCAATTAAAACCCCTTTAATTGAGTTGGAATTTTGTTTTTTTTTTGGGACACCCCCAACGTTTTTGGAAAGATTGATTGGGAAAATTTTAGCGATTGTCCTAATTTTTTGGGCCCTGTTTTTCGTGTTTTCCCTTTTTTTTTTTTTTAAAAAGGGGGAAAAAACCAGATTTTTTTGAGTTTGGGGCTAACCTTTTAAAAAACCCAAGGTTACCCCCCTAATTCCCAAAATTACTTTATCTAGAAAAAGTTTTTTTTTTTTTTTTTGCATAACCATTATGAAAAATGTTTTTTTTATTTTTTGGGGGTTTTTCCTAAAGGTGCCTTGCCCCAAATTTCAAAAATAAAAACCAAACAGTTCGCTTTTTCTAAAAAAATTTAAAAGATTGGGGGAATTTTTTTAAATTTTAAAATTTTTTTTTTTTTAAATTTTTTTTTTATTTTTAGGTTTTTTTTAAAAAACCCAAACTTAAGCTTGGGTGTTTTTAAAAAAAATTTTTAAAAGGGGAAAAAAACCCCCAAATTTTTGGGTTTTTTTAAAAAAATGTTTTTTTTTTAAGGATAAAAATTTCCCTTTTTTTTTTGTTTAATCATTTTATATTAAAAATTTTTTTTGAATTTTTTTTAAATTTTTTTTTTTTTTTTAATTTTTTTTTTTAAATTTTTATGAATTTTCATAATTTTTATTATTTTTTTTTTAATTTTTTATTAAAAAAATTTTTTTCCCCCGATTTTTTATCTATCCCATTCTAAAAAACCCAAAATTTTTTTTTATTAAATTTTTTTCTAAAAATTTTTTTTATTTTCTTTAAAAATTTTCCCCATTTTTGCTAAATAGAGAAAAAAAAGGAAAAAAATGGAAAAAAATGGAAATAATTATAGTTGTTATTATTTTCTTGGGCAAAAATGAGGTGTTTTCAGCTACCCCTCTTTGTAGGAAGTTTGAAAAAATTAACATAAAGACAAGAAAGACGCCATTTTTTGGGCCCTTTTATTGAAATTTGGTAACGCCTTGGTTTGCTGGTTATCTGGAATTTGGTCTCTAGTAGGAAAAAGCTCCCTGAGTAATAATCCCCGAGGTTTCTAATGGTTGGGCTGCTTGTTAATGGTCTTAAATCTGACAATCTAGGGTAAGGATCCCCCCAAAAAAATCTCTATGGGGGATAATGGCGATAGGAAAAATCTCAAGAATTGTTTAGGAGTGTAGATTGTAAGTGGAAAAGCTGATGATAGGAAGCGTCTTATGGATAGCAAAATTGAAGAAAAGATTGTCTTGAAGCACTTTATGAGCTGGGGCCCCCTGTCAACAGAAGCGTCTGATAGCTAGCGACTGTTTGGGGAAAAAACCCTTGAAAAAGTGCTCTTTGGTTGATAATCAGTTATCGACAAATTTTAAAAAGTGTCCCATGAGCTGATAATTGATAGATTCGAAAAGTGGTCTCTAAGCAAAATAATCGATGGATTTGAAAATGCTCTGGTGAGCTAACTTTCAATAGATTTGAAAAGTGCCCCATGGCTAAATTCAAGAAAAGGTGTTAGGAAAGTGCCCTTCAAAGGCTAACTACCTATGCGAGAGGACATGCCCAAAAAGGGGCCCCTTTGGGTGAGTTTTTTTTAAAGGGGTGTTTGGGAAAGTGCCCCATTATGAGCTGACTAAATATGTGGGAAGTGTCTTCTTGACTCACGATCCTGGGGAAAAAATATTTGAAAAGGACCCTACAGGCTGACCCTTTGAAGGATATTTAGGGAAATGCCCCCTGTGGGCTGATAACTATGGGGGAAGCGTCTTTTTAGATCGTGAAACCCGGGGGGGAAAAAATGTTTGAAAGGTACCCCCACGGCTGCCTTAAAAAGGAATTTGGGAAGTGCCCCATTATGGGTGACTAATAAGGGAAAGGGAAAAGTCTAAAAAAATGCCCTTATGGGCTAATCCCAAGAGAGAATGTTTAGGGGAAATGCCTAACGTAGGTGGCTAACCTATGGGAGGAATAATGTTCGAAAAAGGGTTCCTAATGTGCTGCCCTCGAGAGGATGTTTTGGGAAGTACCCCCAAAGTGGGTTGACCTTTTTCAAGGGGTGTTTAGCAAGTGCCCTATTGCGAGCTGACTATCTTTTGCTTTTGAAATTTCTCGACTGAGTAAAGATTTGTGTTTTCTGAAAGTGGAAGTAGTTATTTATTTTAAAATGTTTGCCCAAATTTATCGTGGTAAAAACCCAAAAAACCCAATTTCGTGTGTTTGCTCCCCTTTTTTTACTCTTTCTTTAACACAGGGTTTTTAAGGTCTTGATGCACTTCCTTTCTTTGCGTAGGGGGCTTTTGACGGTAGTGTTTCCCATATGACCAGGTTCAATGCTCAAAAATAAGTGAATTTTATCACAAAATTTATTGGATTCTTTTCAATGATTTTATTCATTGGTGAAGGTGGGGAATTTGGTTTTTTGGAAAATTTGGTTGGGGAAATTTTTGACCATTAGAGACTTAAATTTTTTGTAAAAAATGAAAACTAGCTCAACGAAACTTGTATTGAATATTGGCTTTCATAAAAATTAGCAAAAAATTTTAAATTCCCCGCCTAAGGGGGTTTAAACTTAACGCATCTGCTTAATGGGGTCTTCAATTATGGGTCCCAGTCAATTG
>JBBMOL010002734.1:0-21602 GCA_037954665.1 Laguncularia racemosa
AAGGGATTTTTCTAAGTGAAAAACTTTTTTTTTATGTTTCTTTTATAATTTTGATTTTTTTATGATTTTATGATTTTTGTGATTTTTTATGACTATTTATTTATTTATTTTTTATGATTTTTGAAAATTTTTTATCTTAAGTTAATATCTATCCTATTTTGAAATCTAAAATTTGTTATTATTTTTCCTAATATTTTTTTATTATTATTTTTTTACATTTTATTATTATTATTATTATTATTTTTTATCTATCTATTTATTATTATTTGTCTTATTTATTATTTTTCTACATTATTAAATTCTAGAAAAATCTAATTTCTACATTTTCCTATTTATTAAAAATAAAACATAAACAAATAAATAAATAAATAACTAATTAAATAACAAATAAAAAAAAAAATTAATTAATTTTCGAAATAAATAAATAATCAAAATAAGTAAAATAAATAAAATAAAAAAATCCGGAAAATCCGACTTACCTGGATCTGGGTCGTGCGCGGGTCGGGTCGAATCGGGTCGGGTTGGATCGATGGGTACATGGTGGCGGGGAAAGCTCCTTCACGGCGTTTCGTGGCCTTTTGCAGTGGGTGAGGTGTTGAATCCTAGCTTCTCGAGGTTGCTGAATCCAATGGTGGCGGTGGTTTGCTCCCAGAACGTCTCCTTGCGGTGGCTCTAGCTCTGGTCGGTGGTCTCGGCTTCAAGCTTCTCCGGCGTACTCCGATTCGCTCCTTTCTCTCTCTTTCTCTCACTTTTTCTTCGTGTTTTGGCTTCCTCCTATCCTCCTCTCTTTATAGGCGTCCGGAAACCCTCTTGGATAAGCTTGGATCGGCCGATTAGGATAAATCCGAATTTCTTCCATTTTTAGATTTGATTTTATCCCGGCGATTTGATGTTGATCTCTTGTTTTTCTTTGATTTATCTTATGGATTCGACTTTATCTTGACTGTAATCTAAAAGATTAAAAAAAACGGCCGATTTCGTCTTCATCGGACCTCCCTCCGGTTTCTCCTCGCGCCTGTCTGGGTGAAGAAGACGATCACGCGCGATGCACGCGTTTTCTCTCGGCCAATCACAACCTCCACGTGGCGGCTCCAGGGAAAAGAAGGAAAAATTTTTGCCGAGCGCACGCAGGGGGATTCGAACTCGTGACCTTCAGCCTTCACACGGTCCCAACATGCACGCACGAGCCAGCTGAGCTGGCCCATTTTCCCGATTTTCTTTGTATCGCAAATTGCATATATGCAATGCGGTGTCTCCATTTTTTGTATTTTTTTTGAAATTTTTTAAAATATGTAAAAATTATTTATCCCTTATTATTACTATTTCTGAAATCATTTTTCAAAATTGATGTGTTTTTCCTATTTATTTTTATTTTTTTGAATATTTTTACTATTTATACTAAATTAGAGAAAATTGGGAAAAATTGGAAAAATTAAAAATTGATTATTTTTTAGTATTATTGACTCCTAGGAAAAAATGGGGTGTTTACACATTAATAAAATCACCATTAAATACATGTATGCCATTCCTAGACTTGATGATATGTTGGATGAGTTGCATGGTGCATAGGTTTTCTCTAAGGTGGATCTTAAAAGCGGTATCACCAATTTGGATGAGAGAGGGAGACGAATGGAAAGCTGCTTTTAAAACACACCATGGACATATGAGTGGATGGTTATGCCATATGGCTTGAGTAATGCTCCTAATATATTTATAAGATTTATGAATCATGTATTAAAGGAGTTTCTAGGTAAATTTGTTGTTTATTTTAATGATATTCTGATATACAACAAAAACCTAGAACATCATGTGGAGCATCTTTAGGCAATATTTTCAGTGTTGAGGGCACAATAGCTATTTGCAAATCTCCAGAAATGTTCCTTTTACCAAATTGAGGTAACATTTTTGGGTTTTATTGTATTTGGCTCAGGTGTTAGGGTGGATGAGGAGAAAGTGAAGGCAATCAGGGAATGGCCAACACCCACCTCAATCATTGAGGTAAGGAGTTTCCATGGATTAGCATCCTTTTACAGGCACTTTATCCATAATTTTAGTAGCATTGTCAGTCCTCTCACATAATTGACTAAGAAAAATGTTCCTTTCATATGGAGTGAAAGGGCTTAGAGGAGTTTTGAGGAGGTAAAAGAAAAACTTACTTGTGCTCCATTATTGGCTTTACTTTTACTTTGACAAAATTTTTATGCTAGAATGTGATACTTTTGGATACGGATTAGTGCTGTATTAATGCAGGAAAAGAGACCCATAGCATATTTTAGTGAAAAGTTGAGTGGTCAACTTTGAACTATTCTATTTATGATAAGGAATTTTATTCCTTAGTGAGGGCTCTAATGACGTGGCAGCATTATCTTTTCCCTAGAGAATTATTATCTATAAAAGATCATGAGTCACTGAAGCATTTCAGGGTGCAGTAGAATCTATCTAAGCAACAACTAAGTGGGTGGAGTTTTTGGAAGGTTTTGCATATGTGATCAAGTACAAGAAGGGTAATATTATTGTTGACGCTTTGTCACACAGATATGTACTTATCACTTTTCTTTAGTCAAAACTGCTGGGTTTTGAATTATTAAAGGAACAATATGTGCATGATGATGAGTTCAGAGCCGTTACGGAAAAATGTTATAGAGGTAAGATGTATGAGGGATATTGCATGATTGAGGGGGGTTTTATATAAATCTGGGAAATTATGTATACCTTTTGGATCTGTGAGGGAACTATTAGTGAGGGAAGCACATGCAGGTGGATTGTTTGGGCACTTTGGTGAAAAGACAATCCTAGCTATGTTGAGAGAGAATTTCTATTTGAAGGGTATGATAAAGGATTTCCATAGGGCGTTAGAAAGATGTGGCGTTTGCAAGAGGGCTAAAGGAAAGAAAGGCATATTGGGTGAATATATGCCTTTACCTATACCTGCCAAACCTTGGACTGATATCAGTATAGATTTTGTGTTAGGTTTACCTAGAACGCAAAGAGGAAAGGATTCTATCATGGTGGTTGTTGACAAATTTAGCAAATGTCTCATTTTGTGCCCTGTCACAAAACATATGATGCCCTTTTTATTGCTAACATTTTTTGGGCAGGAAATTGTCAAATTGTATGGAGTTCCACACAGCATAGTGTCAGATAAAGACACTAAGTTTCTTAGTTTCTTTTAGAAGATGCTATGGAGAAGACTGGGTACTAAGCTTATGTATAGTACCTCCTTCCATCTATAGATTAATGACCAGACAGAGGTTGTCAACCATATGCTTGGCAACTTACTCAGAGCAATGGTTGGCAAGAATCTTACTGATTGGGACTTGTGTCTTCCTATTGTTGAGTTCGCTTACAATAGGTCCACTCATAGTTCAACCAGGAAGTCTCCATTTAAAGTGTGTATGGCTATAATCCTTTTGTTTCATTGGATTTTATAGTAGGTCGGCAATAAAGGAAGAGAGTCTCAGTGGAGTGGAACGAGCCAGGCAGATCCAGCAAATTCATGACAAAACAATTGAACGCTTTTAGAAGACTTAGAAATAGTAAAAAATTCAGGGAAACAAACATAGAAAAAACTACATTTATAATCTAGGTGACTTAGTTTGGATTAATCTTAGCAGGGACAAGTTTCCACATAAGAAGTCACAAAAGTTGTCTCCCAGATCAGACAGACCGTTCAGAGTTGTAAAACGCGTCAACAACAATGCCTACTGGATAGAGTTACTAGGAGAGTATGGTGTATCAACAACCTTTAATGTTGCAGATTTGTCACCATATTTGTCAGACGACATTTATGAAGACCTATTAGATTTGAGGGCAAATTAGATGAGATGATAGGAATTAGATTCCCATAGGACCTATCACCAGGGCCCGAGCTAAGGCTTACAAAAATTGGTTTTGAGAATCCTTCATGAGCAACCTAATCCTGAGGATGCTAACTTAATTTCTTCATTTTCATCGTATAATTGTTGTGCATTCCGACAGATACATTTATCAATCATACAGAGTGCAAATTACCTACACTTTTGAGCGAGTCTAGAATCTTATCAGGACTTATATCTAGTGACCTTGAAGACCCAGCATGTTGAAGACCATTTTTATTTTTTTGTTATTTTCTTGGAACCATTTATGTTATAAGTTTTTGGGACATTTTTATTTGGTTGTAATTGGTGTTTTTAGGACCAGCCACCCTAAAGTGGCATAGTTATAATTTTGTGCACATTTTAACCCTAAAGGGAGCAAGTATAAATACTTGCTTAAGTAGGGTTTTGGAGAGAGACTTGAAAATTTGCAACAAACATTTTTCGTGAGAGATTAGGATTTCCTAAGATTTCATAAGACTCTATCAATTTCAATCCAATTGGAATTGTGGCGAGTTGTAACCTAGTAAATTGTGAGTTATATCAATTCCCTAAGTTGATTTCCTTTTCATCACTAGTGTGTAATACCTAGGGTTGATTAGGTTAGTTCTTATTGATCTGATTTTGGCGTCACTTGTGATCTAAAATCCTTTCATGTAATGTTATCTAATTGATTGGTTTTATCTCCTGATATTGCCTTCAATTTTATCTTATATTGTTTTGCATGGAATTCCATTGTGTTGAGGAGGAGTTACACGGTTTATGTGTTGGTGTTATTGATTGGGATTTTATTGGAAATTGAATTGAGTTCTTGATTCATTTGAGCAATAGCATCATTGTGGCTTTAATCATCATTGTTTTCATAAATCAGATCACCTTCAAATTTTAGGGTTCACGCCAATTGTTCCAATTTGATTTGATTTTGATCTTATGATTAAGAGTGGTTTAATTGGATTATTTACATATGCTTAGATCCCCTTTTAAGCATATCACTACCACCATCAATAAAAAGAACACAAAAATTACCTAGAACCTGACTGGGAGTATGGAATAGGTTTTCCCTCTGTCTGTCCTTAACATCTGGAGATGTAATCATTACCTTGCGTAATACGTTAATAGACAGATATTTATCATTTCCTTTGTCTTCTCATGCTTCAGCATCAGGATCATCATAATACTCCTGTGGTACTATTGACAAATCATTAGGCTCAAGTATTTCTTACTTTCCCTCCATATTTCCACCTCCATAGCAGTCATCACCCTTTTGTTGGGACACTGAGTTGCCATGTGTCCAAAGCCCATGCATTTGAAGCATATTATTTGATGAATCTTCGCACTTATTGACCTTAGCACTATTTTTCGGATATCAACCCCAACAATCTCTTTTCCTTTCTAGAGATTTCCCTTTCCCTATCAGTAATAGCTGTATTGGTGTCTAAAGTTTTATTAATTCCCTTTTGTTCCATCTGTTGACCATTTGACCCATGAGGTTTTGTAGAAGTTCCATACCTGTTGCTCACTGCTCTAAACGGTTAGATTGCCTCTGTCTTTCCACTTTTAGAGCTAGTTCGATGACTACATCAAGGGTGTCATTCCTTTAGAGCTCTATAATGTAGGTAATTTCATACTTTAACCCTGACACAAATCATGCTAAGGTCTGTTTAGGAGGTTTGATTGATCTACATCTGATCATTAGTGTCTCAAACTCCTATATATACTCGTCAATAGTTTTGCCTCCTTACCTCAATGTTTGGAGATGCATGAACAACCCTACCTATAGTGCTCTGGTATAAATCTCCTCTTCATAACCTTTTTTGTTTCTTACGGAGATGCATGAACAACTCCTACCTATAGTGCTCTGGTATAAAAAACTCCTCTTCATAACCTTTTTCGTTTTCCCACCAGGTATGTATCTCAGCTTCACCATCTCTTCATCTACTAGTTACAAGATTCTTTTACCATTAGGCGGCATAACCAATAAACTCTACAGCTACAAGACGAACCTGAATGTGATCATTAATCTATAAACTTAAATAGGCCCTTGACCTTATCCCCCCAATCCAAATAATCTTTTATAGAACCCCTTCCAGCAAATGAAGGCTCTACAATTTTACATATTCTAAGCCTTGAAGCGGTTTAAACTCACAGTTTGGGTAAGGCTCATTCTCAAAATTATAATCTATTTCCTCCCTAAAAGCATGATAATCTCCTTCCATCCTCCTACTCCTATTACCTCTAATAGCTCCTTCCCTATGAACATTTTGATGGGCTATCCGAGGTGGGGGTGCCTGTGGATTTGCCATTGGTGTTTGTGGCATTGTCATTTGATCTATCCATATTGCTAATGTGGCAACAATAGTGGTGAGATCCTACATTTGTTCATCTAGTGTTTTCCTACCTGTAGCACGATGACCTTGACCTCCTCCAACCTAACTGTTGGCCTTATTTCCAATCCCACCATTTACACTATCATTTGACATGGTTTTTGAATTACTTCTTGACAAATTCCCTATATTTTTTTTAATACAATCACACCTTCACAACACCGATTCCTCCAACTAAATACTCTTTACAAAGACACACAAGAACACTTTAACGCAACCTTCACGGTTACACTCACACCCATAGCACAACACATACACTCACGGTACACAACCTCAAACTACAACACACACTCTACGGCAACATACACATACCTACAGTTCAACACACATAAGAACACTTCCATGGTATACACAAACTCCTTCAAAGCTTAACTCACTTCAAGATGCAATACACACTCCAGCAAGAGTCACACAATCATGGCACACTTCCATAATCACAACACAAAATTGATTCTAAGCTTTAGTCAAAGTGTATTCAAAGGAAATTAATGCACAATTACTACACAAGGTAATTATGGAATCAATTTGAGAAGACTTCCCTATTCTTCCAAGTGGTGACCTCACGGCAAGATGACTAGCATAATGGAAAAATTTAAATTACACACTTCCAATTCCAAAATCAACAAGGAATAACACGACAAACTCATACAATTTACTTCTAATGGAATCTATTATAATGATTTACCAAAGTCAACCATGGCAAGGAACCCTAACTTAATCCCCCCTTTTGAATTTCAACCACAACAACAAGTGTAATATGGTATAATTTAACACAAGATCTTCAATTCCACTTCAATAACTTCAATTATGAAATGGAAGAACAAGAACCCTAAATCCCAGTCTGTAATTAACGAATTCCCTTCCATAAAATTTTGCTCTGATACTAAATTATGATGTGCTCCAATGGTAATTCAATACAAATTAAAGAAGGAAGAACAATTGATTCCAATTTTCAACTAATGGTGTGAACCCTTAACTAAAATAAAAACCCTAAATTACGTGAAATGAAAAGAGGAAAAGGATAAATCCAATTACGTACCAGATATTACACTAGTAATAATTGGAAACAACTTGCAATTGTTGATATTACTCACAACAATTGAAGTCCCACTTGCCACAATCTTAATGGAAATTGATAAGAGTGTGTTTTTGTGAAAAGAGGCAGCCCTCTCGACATGAAATGCAACAAATTATGATATGAAAAAGTCTTCTCCAATTTTTTACCTGTTCTAAATAAGGAAAATTCAACCATGTAAAATGATGCTTGAACCAGTCCTCTTGGAGCAATTTGCCAATTGGTTCTCCAAGTGAAATGTAAGCAATGTATGACTGGTTTCTCTTGCTTTTTGTAGGTCTAAGAGTAGTTCACACACTAAGCATTAGTGTGTTGGTTTACCATCCTGTAATACCGACAAAATGTACCTGATAAAAAAATGCCAAAACAATTACATAAAATAAATAAAGACATTATGTGAGGCTACGAGCAAGTATGAGGTTGAAGGCCATTTATGTGCACCAATCATTGATGGAGGAAGTTGAGCTGATATGGCATTTGAGACCCTATAAGCTACACTGACTCAATGAGAAGGGAGCCTTTCATGTTACATAACAGGTCTATGTACCAATATCTATTAGGGGGTTTGGTACTAGGATGTGGTTCTCTATGATGTGCTTCCCATGTGTGCATCTTATATAATTCTAAGCCGCCCATGGTTATTTGACTGATAGGTCATATATGATGGGTATAAAAATAGATATGCTTTTTAGAAGGATGGAAAGAAATTCATGCTACAACCCTTGACTTTGAGCCAAGTGAAGGATACTAAGGTGCAACTAAATAGAGCCTTAAATAAGTCCCTTATCTTGTCTTAGAGTGAGCTTGAACAAATGTTGGAGCCAAACATGCCTTTATTTCTATTGATTAGGAGGTTATTAGAAATGAGAGATTAAGTGCCTTTGCTCATAGAGATTCGAGACCTATTAGAGGATTTCAAGGACTTGCTCCTTGAGGAACTACCTAAAGGATTACCCCCTTTTGGAAGCATAGAGCATTACATTGACCTGTATCTTAGCAAGGTATTGCCAATAAGCCCACCTATCGTATGAACCTAAAGCAAGTTGATAAACTAAAGAAATAAGTGGAATTTAAATGAAGCTATGTGAGAGAGCGCATAAGCCCTTGTGTGGTACCTTCTTTGCTTGTCTTAAAGAAAGATGGGTCATAGTAAATGTGTATTGATAGTCAAACTATTAACAATATCTCTGTTAGGTATAGATACCTTATTTTGAGGCTTGACAACATGCTGGATGAACTTTGTGTTACTCGTATCTTTTCAAAGATCGATCTAAAAAGTAGATATCATTAAATATGCATAAGACCTAGAGATAGTGAAAAACAACATTTAAGATGAAGCATGGTCTCTATGAATGGATGGTCATGCCCTTTAGTCTGACTAATGCACCTAGTACATTCATGAGATTGATGAACTACATACCAAGAGCCTTGATCGAAAAGTGTGTTACTGTGTACTTGGACAAAATCTTAGTGTATAGCCCTAACCTGATGACTCATGTTAATCATTTGCAAGAGGTCCTCACCATTCTTTAAGCAGAACAACTATTTAGTAACTTAAAGAATTGCTGCTTCTATCAAGATGAGGTCATATTTTTGAGGTTTTTTTATAGGAAATGGAGGAGTGAAGGTTGATGAGGAGAAGATTCGAGCCAATCGTAACTGGTAACCATAGAGAATGCAACTAATATGAGAAGTTTTCATGGCCTTGCATCCTCTTACTAACATTTCATTTAGAACTTAAATGCTATAGTAGCATCTCTCATTGCATTGACCAAGAAGAATGTAGAGTTTAACTAAGAAGATAAAGGCTCGACAAAGTTTTGAGGAGATAAAAAAGAAATTAACCATAACCCATGTGATAGCATTCCTAGATTTTGAGGAAGTGTTTATATTAGAGTGCAATGCATCAAGAGTAAGGATCAAAGTTGTGTTAATGCAAGAAGGATGACCTATCATTTATTATATTGAGAAGCTTAGTGGAGCCACTCTAAACTATTATGTATACGATGAAGAGTTCTATGCTCTCGTCTAAGCCTTCATAGTGTGGCAACACAATCTCTTACTGATAGAGCCATTTTTATACTCAATCTTTATAGTAGGAATTGTGTTAATTTATTATTGATTTTATAGAAATCATAAGGAAATGGTACTTAATTTTATTATGGTGATAAATCAGGTTAAATGGAGTCAAGAGTGCTAATTCAAGTAATTTAGAGAAGTCATCTACAATCTAGATCAAAGACAAGGATTTACACCGCTGGAGGAAAGTACATGGGCATGTAGTTGAAGTACACGGCCGTGTATCTGTCTTGAAGAATCAACAGAAACATACACGGTTGAAGTACATGGCCGTGTATCTGTCTTGAAGAATCAACAGAAACATACACGGTTGAAGTACACGGCCGTGTATCTGTCTTGAAGAATCAACAGAAACATACACGGTTGAAGTACACGGCCGTGTATCTGTCTTGAAGAATCAATAGAAACATACACGGCTGAAGTACACAGCCGTGTATCAGTCTTGAATTATCAATAGAGGAAGGTACGGCTTGAAATCTGGCCGTGTTTGGTGGGCGTGCTAGGCGGACGATTATCCACTTCTCGAGATTTACTTGAAAAAAGGAAAGATATTTTCGTATCTTGCTAGCTAAAGATCCTCTGCCATTCCCTTAACAATATAAATAGAACCAACCCTAGAGGGAAAAGGAGTTTTTATCATCTTGGAGATCTTGGAGACGAGAAGGAAGAAGGAGAGGCAGAGCAGGAAACCGAAACAGAGATTTATCATGTTTTCACTTTTAATTTTCGTTTGAGGATGAACATGTGTAGCTAAGCAGATTTTCTAGCCAAAGGATCATTGAAGTTTAATTCTCCACAAATTGTGAGATCTAATTGAATTGTCTTTAATCTATTCTTTGTTTTTGGATATTTATATATCTTTCTGGAAGTTTTGTCAATATTATCTTTTTTGATTGGTATAAATTATAGCTCTTCTACTCAATTAGCAAGTTAATATATTGTCAACTAGTACGTCAAATCCGTAATTGTTTGATAATTCTAGTTTCGGTGACACAATAACATGTTTGATTATAAAATAGATAGTCGAATTCATGTTATGGAGATATATGATCTTGTTTAAATAGGTTATCTTATAATTCTTTGGCATGAATTGGTAGTCTCCCCTTGTTTTTAATGCTATTGATAGATTAAATCTTAAGAGCTTGTTTTAGGATTGTCTTAATCAATAAGAGAAAAAATTTCAAAGAGCATTTTTTTGATTATCAAGAAAGTAAGGAGGGATAGGTTATTAGAGCTTGTTAATAACCATAACTAGTTTATCTTAGATAAAGGATAGAAAATATTTGCATCGATGATCAATTCCTAGAATTAAACTATCTTGATTCCTTTGGCTAGGCTTTTTATCAATATTCATTTTTATTATCTGATTTAAATTTATTATTTTGATTCACAAACAACAACCCCCATTTTTCTTTTCCTCTCTATTCTCTTTTTAATAGAAATAAAATTTTAACCAATCCCTGTGGATACAACCCTACTCACTACTATACACAAATTATATAATTGTTTAGGAGTGGGTTTTTAAATTTTTGTTGGATTCGACACTCATCAATTTTGGCCCCCGCTGCCGGGGTTTGGGTGTCAAATTTATTTCTATTCTTGTATGACTCATTTCTCATACAGGTGCACTCACTTATAATCCAGAAATTGAGAAGACTTTTAAGAGGCAGCGAAAGAGAAGCTAGGCTGCGTAAAAAAGAAAAACGTATCATCTTTACCCCTTTGATGAACTTGGCATCGGATTTGTCTGATTCATCCATTGATTCTGAGAAAGAAGACGATATGGCAAATCTTGAAAGAACATTAAGAGATTTTGGGCTGCACCGGATGTGAATCAACAACCACTTTGTATCACTATCCTGAATTGGCTGTTGAATTTGAGTTGAAATTTCTGGTTTGATACATCTGTTACCCACCTTTCAGGGTCTTGAGAATGAAGATCCCACAAACATTGAAAAGAGTTTCATATAGTGTGTTCTAGTATGAGGCCCGCAAAAAAATAACCGACCGATCAATTCAAGTTACGTGCTTTTCCATTTTCTTTAAGTACTAGAGCTAAAGATTGATTGTTTTATTTGCCTCCAGGTTCTATGACCACTTGGACAGATATGGTGAGGCTCTTCTTGGACAAATTCTTCCTGCATCTAGGAGCGCTAGTATAAGAGAGAAATTTGTGGTATCAAACAGAGCGACCCCGAGACTCTTCACGAGTATTGGGAGAGGTTCAAGTAACTTTGTGCAAGCTGTCCATAACATGGGATATCTGACAATTTCTCATTCAATTCTTCTATGAAGGTTTGCTTCCGATGGAGAGGAAGATGATGGATGCTGCTAGTGGAGGCGCTATAGTGAATAAAACCTGGTCAAGTTAGGGAATTGATCTCCATTATGGCTGCTAATTCGCAACAATTTGGGTTATAGACATAAATACGTCTTTAAGGAAGGTAAATGAGGTAAGTGTTTCTAACCTTGAACATCAAATTTCTAACCTAACCTCCCTTGTACAGCAGATAGCTCTTGGAATACACAGCGGGTGAAGACTTGTGGAATTTGTGCTGCTCCTAATCACCCAACCGACATGTGTCTCACTTGCAAGATGACAATCATGATCCTAAAGGGAAAGATCCAGTATGTTTACTATTCCCTTTTAAAATTTGGGAATCTTTGGGGGCGCTAAAGCTATGGTTTTTTTAGGAAACTTCAAAACAATGTTATGCCCTTTTTTTTGTTTATCAAGGTTTTTTGTTGGTCCCTTGAAGGAAACAGGTTTTTTTGTTCAACTTGCCGGGTAGGTCCAATGTTTATCCTGAGGGAGTTTAGAAGATTTTTTTTAGTACAATTAATGGGGTTGGGTTTTAAACTTCTTGATGCAGGTATGATCTATCCAATTTCCGATAGCAAATGGGTAAGTCCATTCAAGTTGTTCCAAAGAAAACAGGCTTAACTGTGATTGAAAAATCTGATGGTGAGTTAATTCCTATCGGGTTCGAATGGATGGAGAGTTTGTATTGATTACAAGAATTTAAATGCGTCAACTAGAAAAGATCACTTCCCTCTTCCTTTCTTGGGTTAGATGCTTGAAAAGTTTGGCTGGCCATTCTCACTATTGTTGTCTTGATGGTTATTCAGGTTTTCATCAAATTCCAGTGGCACCGAAAGATCAAGAGAAAACTACTTTCACTTATCCATTCGGTACTTTTGCGTATCGAAGATGACTTTGGGCTCTGCAATGCCTCGCCACCTTCCAAAGGTTGTATGGTTAGTTATTTTCAGATTATGTGGAAAATATTTATAGAGGTTTTTCATGGATGACTTCACTGTCTATGGTAACTCTTTTGATTCATGTTTGACTAACCTTACAAAAGTGCTTCAAAGATGTATAGATAAGAATCTTGTGTTAAATTATGAAAATGTCACTTCATGGTTGAAAGAGTCTCATTTTAGGTCATATTGTATCTTCTTAAAAGGGTTGAAGTCAATAAAGCTAAAATAGAATTGATTAAATCTCTACCTTACCCTGTAAGTGTAGGGAAATTCGCTCTTTTCTTGGGAGTTTCAGGTTTTTATCGACGCTTCATCAAGGACTTTTCCAAGATTACTCAACCCCTGTGTATATTGCTGTAAAAAGAAGTGACATTTGACTTCGATGAGCATGCAAACACGCTTTTGACACATTGAGGGATAAATTAACTTCTGCTCCAATCATCCAACCACTTGACTGGAACTTTCCCTTTTGGAAATTTATGTGTGATGCGAGCAATTATGTAGTTTGGAGTCGTTTTTGGCCCAAAGAATTGGAAGAGCTTCCCATGTCATTTATTATGCTTCCCGAACATTGGATAATGCTCAATGCAACTATTCCACAACGGAAAAAAAACTCTTGGCTGTTGTTTTTGCATTAGAAAAATTCAGATCATATTTACTTGTACTAAGGTAATTGTTTACTCTGATCATGCAGCTATCAAATACCTACTCGTGAAGAAGGAGGTGATTTGGAATCAGACTTTTCCAGGACCTATCACCAGGGCCGAGCTAAGGGTCTCCAGAATCTAGTTTATGAGGGTTTTGCTAGAGAAACCTAACCTTGAGAAGTCTAACTCACTTTCTACATCTTTGCACTATAATTTTGATGCATTTCAGCAATTCATTTGTCAGTCTTACAGGAGCAAAAAAACCCCCTTATTACTAAGTAATCGGGGTTTGTAACTGAAACTGATTCAAAAGCTTCTTGAAGACCGGCACTTAAAGGCCCCATTTTTTATATATTTATTTTTATGAACAATTTTGTTGTTTTTTGGTTTTTGGGCACTTTTTTCCCCCAAAATAATTTCTTTTAGGGTTACTCCCTTAAAAGGGGCCCAAACTTGAAATTTTTGAGCACTTTTTTAACCCTAGAAGTAGCAAGTAAAATACTTGCTTAAGAGAGGGTTTAAGGGCTTTTTTTCCCCAAACATAACCTCTTTTCATGTGAAATTTAGGGTTCATACCTTGGTTAAACCTTTTATATTTCAATTCCAAGACTTAAAATTTGTGGCGAGTGCACATCTTGAAATTGTGAGTTAATAAATTTTATTTTGTTGGATTTCTTTTTTCTCTAGTTAAGTATTTGGGGGTTTGATTAAGATATTTCTTGCAATTTACATTTTTATTGTACACAAATTTTCTTGTGATTATTTGAAGTACTTATATTGATTTGGATCATTGAAAATTTTCCCTTTGAAAACGTAAATTTTCACCATTTGAAAAGGAATCTTACTTTTAGGGTTTTCTTTGTAAAATTGAGGTTCATTTGCGTGGATTTATGATTTAAGTGTTATTAAAAACCTTTTCCATTGGGATTCAGATTTAATATTGTAAATTGAATTTCACTTTTTCAACATTGGGGTTCTTTGAAAAGTGCCTTTGCGCCCCGATTTTGCCTAGACTTGAGATATTTTTTCTTAAGTCTTTGATGTGTTTTAAAGGTGATTAGGGCACATCATCTTTTTGGTATTAAGCTCTTGTTGAGAAAAGGGAAATTTTTTGTATTCAATTTCGTGGAATGATCAAAAATTTGGGGGTTGATCAAGTAAAAAAAAACGCAATTGTGTAGTTGTTGTAGTTTGAATTGCAAAAATTTTTTTGGTTTGGGATTTGATTTGCTGTTTGTTGGAGTTGATTTGGAAGGTTATTATTCACTTTGGGGACCTAATTCACGTGGAAGAGCAGAAGAAAAAGGGAATTACAAACAAATTGTTTTGAAATGTAAAACTTCCCAATTTGTTGCCGTGGAGAGCTTTGTGGGTGTGTGGAGTTGTGAAGTTTTTGTTTAAAATTCCATTGTGTAATTCTGAAATTGTAAATTTAAATTTCCCCAGATTACATTAATTTGGTTAGAAGGGAATTTATTTTGAATTCAAATCATATGCAATTTAAAGTTGGGAGTTAATGATTGCTATTTGAATTGAATTCATTTTTTCCCAAATTGAGGAAGGCTTGCAATAAGTGAAGTTATTTAAATTAAAATTGTAAGTTGCTCCCTATATGGAATTTCGGAATTCATTTGGACTACTTTTTAGTCTCTTGTCTTCATTATTTGCCGTGGAAGTTGAAGATTACTTTATTCATTGTTCACTTTGTTGTTGCCGGGAATAACATAAATTTGTTGTTGCTTGTGTGTTGCCGTGGGTAAACTTGTGGAAATTGAAAATTGTTGCACCCGTGACTTAAAAGGGGTTGGGGGAAAATTGTACATGTTGATTGAGTGAATTTCACAATTCTTGAAAGTTTTCAATATGCTAAGTATTCCCGACGTTCATTAAGTACACTTGCTGAAAGGAGGAAGAACAAAGGGAAAATTTGTTCCAACTTCTTGTAGGTTTTAAAGGAAATTTTGTGTCCTAAAAATAGATGGGGGTAATTGTCTAATGTGTAGCTGCTCGTTTGGTATCGAAGCAAAGCTTTCGCTATTCCACACCCAAAAACCCTTTACAAACTACATTGGCTTAAAAAACAAGGGAGTTTGTATGTTCCCCAAAAGAGCAGGGTCCCCCTTCATGTAGGGGAAAATATTGTGATGAAATTGAGTGTGATATCTTCCCCCAATGTGTGCATCTCATATTTTGTTTGGGCCCTTGGGTTATATGACAGGAGGGTTTTACATGATGGCTTCAAAATACAATATTTTTTCAAAGGACGGCAAGCGAATTATTGAATCCTATGCCCCCTTCAGAGGCCATAATGTCCAGCAACAGATTAATCGACCACAGAGGTAAGAAGGTTTTACTTAAAATAACTTTCTGAGGGGAAAAAGGTATTTTTGATGGACAGGTGAGATGAAGAATTAAACCCAAAAGGGGAGGCCCCAACATACTTACTTCAGTTGAGATTTGTCTTGGGCTACGGGGAATCACAGCCTTCCCTCCAGCAGTTTCTCAGTATTAAAATGATATATGACTTTTTTCCCCGATGATTTGCCTAGGATTCCCACCCTTGGGGGGGGATAGAGCAGCCATTGATCTTAGGCCCATTTCCCGTGTTACCAAACCGACCCGCAAAATCGCAAAAATCTTGAGGAGGCCCAAGTTTGAAACGTCAGGTAGATGGTTGGGTGGAACGAGGGTTTGTTAGAGAGAGTCCCCCAGCGCTGTTCCCGCCCTTCTTGTTCCCAAGAAGGATGGAATTGGAAATGTGCATTGATAGCGAGCCATCAACAAATCACCTTAAATACAAGATCCTTTCCTAGACTTGATGAATGTTGGTGAGCTGCAGGTTCACAGTTTTCCCCAAAGTTGATTTAAAAGCGGTATCCCCAGTTTCGATGAGGGAAGGGGATAAATGGAAGACCACTTTTAAAACGCCAGGGGACTTTCGAATGGTTTTGGTTAAAGCCCTTGGTTTGGTAATGCTCCTAGCCTTTTATGAGTTTGATAAACCCATGTATTGAAGGAGTTCAAAAGGAAAATTTGTTGTGGTTTATTTTGATGATATTCTGATTTACAGCAAAGCCCTAAACAAATGTGGACATCTTGGGCAAAATTCTCAGTACAAAAGGGCAAAACAGTTTTTGCGAATTTTCAAAATTTTTTCCTTTTGTAAAACCCGAGGTAACATTTTTGGGTTTTGTTGTGTTGGGTGCAGGGTTAAGATAAAAGGGAGAAAGGAGGGGGGTTAAGGAAGGGCCCAAAACCCCCACTTCAGTTCTGGGGTAAAAAGTTTTCATAGGCTTGCATCTTTTTAAGACGCTTTGTCAAAATTTCGTAGCATTGTCAGCCCCCACAGAATGATAAAAGGTGTTCCTTTCATGGGGGTAAAAGGCCCCCGAGGAGTTTGAAGAGATTAAGGGGAAAACTCACTTTTGCCCCCTTACTGACTTACCCCGATTTTGACAAAAAATTTTTTAATTGGAATGTATGCTTCAGGGGTTGGGAAATTTGGGCTGTATTAAAAGCAAAAAAGAGGCCTATTTCATATTTTTTGTGAAAAATTGAGTGGGGCAAAATTTGAAAAATTCTAATATGATAAGGAATTTTATTCCCTTTTTTTAGGGCTCTCATGACGTGGCAGCATTTTTTCTCCCCCCAAAGGAGTTTATTTTTATACGATCATGAATCTTTTTAAACATTTTTAGGGGTCAACCTAATTTGTCTAACATCAGGCTGTGGGTTTGGAATTTCTGGAGGGTTTTTCTTATGTGTTTAATACAAAAAGGGCAATCAAAATTTTTGTGAAACTTTTTTCAGACGGTATGTACTAATCACTTCTCTTCAGTCAAAAATACGGGTTTTTGAAATGTTGAAGGAACAATATGTATGTGATGAGGAATTCAAAATTTTCATGGAGAGGTTTTGGAGGCGGATGTATGATGGGTTTTTGTGATGATGGTTTCTTTTTAAATCGGAAACTTTGTATTCATCTGGATTGTGAGGGAATTTTTTTGGGGGGAAAAAAAAACCCTGCCAGGAGGTTTGTCGGGCCCCTTTTGGTAGAAGGAACTCTAAAACCCAAAGGGGGGAAATTTCACTGGAAAAATTGTAAAGGGGTGTCCATTGGGGTTTTAAAAAGGTTTTTGGGTGTTTTTTAAGAGAGCCAAGGGGAGGAAAAGGCTTTACAGGGTGAATATAGCCTTTACTATACCACTAGGCCTTGGACTGATATAAAATGGATTTTTTGTTTGGGAAAAAACCCAAACACAAAGGGGAAAGACTTATTTGGTGGTTGTTTATCGATTCACAAAATGTCACGTTTTGTGCCATGCCACAAAAAACGATGCCCTTTTTTTTGCTAAACCTTTTGTGTAGAAATTGCAAGTTACATGGAGTTCCACACAACATAGTGCAGACCCGGTACTAAGTTCCCTTTGTTTCTTTGGGAAAACACATGGAAAAGACTGGGTACTAAACGAGTCGGTACCTCTTGCCTCCCCCGACGACGGCAAAAGAGGTTTTCAACCGCACGCTTGGGAATCTTTTCAAACAACAGTTGGCAAGAACCTTACTGATTGGGACTTGTGTCTTCCCATTTTGAGTTCGCTTACAATAGGTCCTACTCAAGTTCAACCCCGTAAGTCTCCTTTTTAAGTTGTTTTGGCTATAACCCTTTTATTCCATTTGGGTTTTATAGTTGGGACCAGCGACAAAAAGGAAGAAAAATCTTAGTGGGGTTGACCGAGCACAACAGATTAACACAACGATCGGACCATGAACACCTTTAGAAGCCCAGGAACAACAAGGATCCAGGGAAACAGGGAAAGGAAAAAAACCCTCTCTATAACCAGGGTGATTTAGTCTGGGGTTAATCTTAGCAGGACAGGTTTCCCCACAAAAGTCACAGAAGCTATCTCCTAGATCAGACGGACTATTAGGGGTTTTAAAACGCACAACAACAATGCTTATTGCATGTTCCCGGGATTTTGGGTATCAGCCACTTTTAATATTTCAATCTTTCACCTTTTTTAGCAGATGCTTGCACGAAAATCCCTTTGATTTTTAGGGCAAATCTTCCAGAAGCCCGAGGGAAAAGATGGAATCAGATTTTCCAGGGCCTATCACCAGGCCTGAGCTAAGGGTCTCCAGAATCTAGTTATGGGGGTTTTTCTAGAGAAACCTAACCTTGAGAAGTCTAACTCCCCTTTTTACATCTTTGCAATATAATTTTGTGCATTTCAGCAAGTTCATTTGTCAGTCTTAAAGGAGCAAAAAAAACCCTTATTACTGAGTGAATCAGGGTTGTCAATAAAACTGATTCAAAAGCTTTTTGAAGACGGGATCTTGAAGGGGCCATTTCTTTATATATTTACTCTTTTATGAACATTTTGGTTGTATTTTTGGTTTGGGAACTTTTATTTCCATGTAAAAATTTCATTTAGGGTTAGCCACCTTAAAAGTGGCAAACTTGAAAATTTTAGCACTTTTTTAACCCTAGAAGTAGAAATATAAATACTTGCTTAAGAGGGGTTTAGGGGAGCTTATTTTTCCCGAACATACACCCTTTTCACTGTGAATTAGGGGTTTATACCTTGGTTCCAATCTTATCAATTTTCAATTTTAAGACTTGAAATTGTGGGGAGTGCAAACTTGAAATTTGTGAGTTATATCAATTTCATTTTGTTTTGTGATTTTTTTCTTCTCTAGTGTGTTTGTATTAGGGTTTTATTAGAGATGTTCTTGGGCAGATTTACTTTATTGTCACGAATTTTTTGGGTTATTTTAAAGTACTTATCTTTGATTTGGGGTCTCATTGAAAAGTTCCTTGAAAAAAGTGAATTTTAAAATTTAGAAAAAGGGAAACTTACTTTTCGGTTTCTTTTTTCAAATTGAGGCTTCATTTGGTGGATTATATGATATTAGAGTGTTATTAGAAACCATTTCCCTTGTGGAATTTAGATTACATCATTAGTAGAATTGAATTTCATCATTCAACATTAGGGTTCACTTGAAAAGTGCCATTTGGGATCCGATTTTCCCTAGACTTGAGATATCTTTTCTTAAGTCTTTTGGATGTTTTTTTAAAGTGTGATTGGGCACATCAGGAGGCAAAACCAAGACTTATTCGATGGATACTCTTATTACAAGAGTTTGATCTGGAAATACGCGATAGGAAAGGCTCTGAAAACTTAGTTGCCGACCACTTCAGTAGAATACCTATCAGTGAAGGGTCAACCCCAATACAAGATGATTTTCCCAATGAGTATCTCTTTTATTCAAAAGACAATTCCATGGTATGCTGATATGTCAACTTTTTGGTTACTAAGACACTACCAGTGTTTTGTTTAGGGCTCAAAAAGATAAAATTAAAAGTGATGCTAAGTACTATGTATGGGATATCCGTTTTTGTGGAAACATTGTGCTGATCAGATCATTAGAAGGTGTATTTCCCCAAGACGATATTCCTTAGTCTTGCAATTTTGTCACTCATATGCATGTAGTGGACATTTTGGCCCTAAGAGGACAGCTCAAAAGGTATTAGGGTGTGGTTTGTTTGGGCCTACATTGTTTCGTGATTCTTTATGTTTGTAAGTCTTGTGAACGATGTCAAAAAATGGCAACTTAGGAGTAGAGACCAAATGCCACTTACCCCTATTCTTGCTTGTGAAATCTTTGATATAGGGGGTATTGACTTTATGGGTCCTTTTCCTCCTTCTTTCGGTAATGTTTACATCCTTCTTGCTGTGGATTATGTTTAAAAAATGGGTGGAAGCCAAAGCGACCCGAACTAATGATGCCAAAGTTGTTGTGGATTTGTTAATCTCATATTTTGCTAGGTTCGGGACACCAAAGGCCCTTATTCAGTGATCGCGGCACACACTTTTGTAATAGAGTAGTTGAAACTCTACTTAAAAAGTACAAGGTCACTCATCCACTTCCCCCGCATCCCACCCTCAAACCAAATGGATTGGCAGAAGTTTAAAATCGAGAAATCAAGTCTATTATGGAAAAAACCGTCAATCCAAG
Source organism: Laguncularia racemosa (assembly GCA_037954665.1). Classification (NCBI taxonomy): domain Eukaryota; kingdom Viridiplantae; phylum Streptophyta; class Magnoliopsida; order Myrtales; family Combretaceae; genus Laguncularia; species Laguncularia racemosa. Next base: position 20,324 of record JBBMOL010002734.1, read on the forward strand.
TTAGGAAGGATTGGGCACAAGACTTGAAGATGCATTATGGCCTACCAACAGCTTACAAGACCCTTATAGGTATGTCTCCTTACCCTTTGATATTTGGCAAACCGTTTTTCATCTCCTTGTGGAGTGGAACATAGGGCGTATTGGGCTGTAAAACAATGTAACATGCAAATGGACCCAGGCTGGTGAGCATAGAAAACTTCAATTACAAGAACTTGAGGAAATTTGAAGAGAAGCTTATGAGAGTAAATAAAATCTATAAGGAAAAAACAAAGATTTTCATGATCAAATGATTTCTCGAAAGAATTTTTCTGTAGGTCAAAAAGTATTACTTTATCATTCTCGATTGAAGTTTTTTTCTGGAAAACTACGATCACGATGGATGGTCCTTTTTTATCATAACATATTTTCACCCTGGTGCAGTTGAGATCGCAAATCTTGAAACTGGTTTAAAAACTTCAAAGTCAATGGTCATCGCTTGAAACCTTTTTATGAAGGATTTCCAGTATGTAATGTTGAAGAAACCAGTTTAACTTACCCCGAGTATAGTGATTAATTACAGGAACGTCTAGCCAAAGACGTTTAAAGAAAGGCGCTTCATGGGAGGCAACCCATATCAATTTATTTTGTTTTAGTTTTTTTTTTGATTTTTTTTATTAGCTGCAGCAAGTGTATATATCATTAGATGACACTCTCTTAGTGCTTAAAGGGAGAACTCCAACTACGCTACACTTTATACCAGGGAAGTACCAGTAATTCCTTTGCTTTATTCTCTAATGTTCCTTATGTTGTTAATTCCTCTTTAATTGTGCTGGGAATTTGGAACAGTGCGGACACTGTTCAAACTAAGTGTGGGGGAGAGGATAATAAATATAGAGGATAGAGAATTGACTCATACTTTTAATGTTTGTCCTTAGAATTTTAAGCCAATTTCAAGCCAAAATTTTTAAAATTATCATAAAATCTAGAGATTGTACTAAATGTTGTAACAAGCATCTACACAATGTGAAATTGACTTTTAAAGTGTTTTACTGACCTACTGCTGTGATTAGAATACGTGGTTAAAATTTAGTAAATGAAATCTTTAAGAAAAAAATTTACCTTGTATTTAGCTTTAGAATTGGAAGTTTAAGAGTAAGTCTAGTTCTTAAGTGAAAAATAAAAAGTTACTTTAAGTTATATAGTTACTGTATACTCTTTTAAGTTTTTTTTGAAAAAAGATAACATTAGTGAAAGATTTTGAAGAAACTTTTTCCCTTTTAACCCTTTTAAACGGAAAAAA
>JBBMOL010002735.1:0-21595 GCA_037954665.1 Laguncularia racemosa
CACCCCAAAATTTGCTTCGATTTGCTTTTTGGGTCTCATATTTTTGTTTAAAGGTGTTGCCAATGGGGCCTTTTAAAAGATTAGACTCGGGCTCAAGTTAGCCAACTCGGGTCAAGTTCAAAAAAAGGGATATTATGCGAAAAGCACCATGATAAAAAAATTGGGGTAACTACCCGTACCCCCTTGATTCTCTCCACAATATGATAAAAGAAAAATCGGGGAGTTTATGGTTGGTTATTTTAATTGTCACCCCTTCTACGCGTAATAAAAGCCTCCTTATGTCTTCAATGTAAGGGATTAAAAACCCCTTAGGGGTTTATCCCTATGTTGCTATTATCTTTTTACTCTCCCCCCCTTCTCGCCTTATGAGTTTTCAAAGTCTACATGTAAAAAGATTTTTCCAGCACCTCATTGCTACCCATATTATTTTTTTATGGGGATTCTGGGAAGCACGCAAAAATTTCCCCCTTTAGGCCCAAAACCAAAATTTGGAAAAAAGGGCAATAAAAAGAGGTGTGAATTCCTTTTTTAAAGAGGGGTAAAGGATAAGAATGGGAGAATTTTTTTTATATATCTAAAAATTTTTAATAAAGGGAAAAATGAAAATTTTTTTCTAAAATTTCAAAAACATATTTTTTCCTTTTTGCAAAAAGCTCTAAAATCTTAACTTTTAAAAAAATTTTGATAGCCTGATTTCGGCACGTTTACTTAAACGAAATTTAGTATTTATTATGGATCTATAACGTTTTGGAATTTTCTATTACATTTTTTTTTACTTCGGGGGGAATAGCAATTCGCAGGGAATTTGGGTTTTTCCCACAAAACCCCGAACAATTCCCTCCCCATGGCTGAAATAGCATTTAAATTTGCTTTTTTGCCCATAAAAACTGCCCAATCTTTTTGATTTGAACCGTCTTTTGGGCCCTATTGCTGATGGAAACACCCGACCGGTGAAAACCTCGGAATCGTGCTCTACCATCATCGTTCACCCTTCCTATAGTCGGCCTTCGTGTGGGCCTTTGTGGTTGGGCCATTGTCATACCCTTGTGAACCCTGGGCTCGCCCCTTTTGCAGTAAATGGATTAATGTGTGCCCCCTCGCATCGCTTTTCCCCATTGTCATTTTTCCTCTTTGTAGCTTTGCTTGCCCCCCTTGCTGTAGTGGTTTCTGCCCCCAAAATCGTGCGTTTTTTCCTAAATTTGCCTGTCACCCACTGATCTTGATGTCCCCCCACTGTGGTCATTGCCCCCTCCGTCAAGTGCTTCTATTCACCCCCTTTGGGTTCATAGATCTATCCTGTGTCGTCAATCTGGGAACCGGGGGATCAAACCCTTCCTTTTTTTCCACCCTTTTTTTCTAAAAGTTAAAAAAATTTGTAATCCTCTTTTCCATTACATAAAAAGTAAAACGAAATTATATAAATTCGTCGTAAAAAATTTTTTTCTTTCCCGGGGTCTTTTTTTCCATTGGGTGAATTTAAAAAATTAGTTAGTTTTTTGAAAAACAATTTAAAAAAGGTAAAAAATGATATTTTTTTATAGTTACACGAAACCCAAAAAAAAACATGTTTTTAAAAAGCAAAAAAAAAGTAAAAACCCCAATTTTTAAAAGGGAAAGGGAGAAGTATTTACAATTTAAAAAACCCAAAAAATAGAAAAACTACCTCTTAAAAAGTCGGGAATAAAACTCTCTTTTGGGGCGGGGTCCATGAAAACGTGTACCCATTTTTTTTCCCCACACAAAAATACCCCAATAATTGAGGTCCTTTACGGCTTATCATTTTCCATGCAGCGCCCATAGCCCAAAACCCAAGGGCAAACCCCAAAAAAAAACCTTTTCGTTTGTTTTGGGGTTCTTTAATTGTAGATCATGACCACCCAAAAGGGCCAATGAAGGCAGGTCCTCTTCCCACCGGCCGGGGCCAAAATTCATAGTGTAAAAACCAAGAAGAAATTTTAACCCTCTTTACCTTTTCTAAAACATTAGGTAAGAAAAGATTATTCTATCGGTAAAAAAACCAAAATATTTCATTTTTAAATTTTTTTACAAAGTTGTTGTGCTTGGCATATATTTTTGCTTCACATACAGAAGTAAACAGTTTAAAATTTATTTTTTTTGAGTTTTTTGGTTCTCCTGAATTTTTCGGATAAATTGGTGAATTTAAAAACGAATTTTCGGAATTTGTCATATTAAAGCGGGATTTGGGTAAAAAAAAACTAAACTAAAAAATTTTTAAAAGTTTAGAAAAAAAAATTATTAAAATTTTTAAAAGTTGGGGATTTTTTTTTTTTTTTTTTTATTTATGTTAAAAAACAAATCCCTTTGGGGAGAAAATACTCATGGTGATGGATAAAGGGTCTATGGGATTTTTTCAAGTGATATGAAAAAAGAAGTGGGGGCCCTTTTTAAAAGTTTTTAGGGAGTTTCCAAGGGATTCCCCCCAAATGTTCCCAAATTCATGAGAAAAAAAAAAAAATTATATATCATGTTTTTGGGGCATCTATAAATGTTTCTTTTTTAAAAGATACTGCAAAATTCAAATATTTTTTAAAAATCTCATCAAAGGGTTTTTCCATCTTTCCATTAAAAAGGGGCCCGTTTTTCTTTTACTGTAAAAAAAATTTTTTTTTTTTTTTGGGTTCCCTTTTTTATAATCCAAAATTTGGAAAACCCAAAATATTCAAAAAATTTCCTTTCAAAAAATGGTGGCATTAACCCGGTTTGCTTTTTCAAAGCTCCCGCTAGTGAAAATTCACACGCCAAAACCCCCCATTATTGACCCCCGGGATAAAGCTTTTCCCCCGTTGCATAGGGGTTTTAAGGCATTGCGGGTTCAGGTTGAACACGAAGAAAACGTCGCAGGGACTAAGCCATCCCTACCCTAATATGAAACTGAAACCCCGGGACAAAACGGGGGGGACGGGGTTTGCGGGTCGGGGAAAATAGACACTTTCAATGGGGGGGGAAAATTTGGGTAAAATTTGGTGTGCGGCAAAAAAAGGGCCCAAATTTAGGCGACAATTTTTAAGCCCCCACACGATAATAAATACAGATTTTTTAAGGGATTTGGTAAATTTTTTTTAAATAATAAAAATTTAAATAAAAAATTTTTTAATTTTAAAAAAATTTTTGATCTCTTTTTTTAAATTATATGAAATTTTTTTTGAAATTTCCCATGAATTCTTTTAAGAAAAAAAAGGTAGGGAAAAAACCCAAACCCAAAACACGAATTGCTGCTCGTAAAAAGGGGAAACTTTGGGCGGGCATAAATTTTAAGGGGCTTTAAAAAATTAATTAATTAATTATTTAAACTTGGTAAAAAAATTTTTCAATGATAATGTGTTTTTAAGTTTTTTCTTTATACGAAAAAAATTCTCTTTATTTTTTTGAAAACCCCCCCTAAATATTATGAAAAGTCTTGAATTTTCGAGAGTCATTTTTTTGTTTTTCCCAATATGGATTTTTAAAAAAAATTTTCCCAAAGATAGAAAGTGTAAATGAAAAAAAATTTGTATAATATAATTTAAACGGGTTTTAAGTTAAAAAAATTAAAGTTTACGTTATGCTTCAACAAATTTAAATTTGGGATTAAAAAAAAAAATTTAGATAATTGGGGCCCTAATTTAGGACCCTTTGGGGAGTACAAAATTTAAATTCATAGGTTTAAACGCTCAAATTTTTTTAATAAATTTGCTTTTAAAACCGAGGTATAAGGCAAAAAGAGTAAAGTCTATGTTATGGGTTTAAATGGGGGAATATTTGGCATGATGAGCTTGGGAGAAAGGGTTTTTCTTTTAAAACCGGTTTTCCTGATTCAATCTTTCTTAAATAAGATTTTTAACAATAAAACCCCAAAAAGGGTTTTTTTGTTTGGAAACAAAAATCCTTAAAAGACTCTTATGAGACTTCTTTGTGAAATCGTTAAATTAGGATCCCCAATCGCAAAAAAAAATCTATAAACCAAATATTATAAATCCCTAACACCTTTTTGGCTAAAGGAGGGACTTCTTTTGGAAAAAGTATGGTTACTCTATCAAATTTTCCCCCAAAAGATTGGGAATAATCATTTTTCCACAAAAATCTCACAAATTATAAAAAATGTCCCCTTTAGGGGTTAGGCCCTTTATTTAAAACTGATTATTCTTCCTTGTTGGGATCCCTTTTGGGTTTCATCCTTACACATTTTCACTTCCTCGTTAGGCCATGTGTAGTGCATTTGCCAAAATACCAACGTGATCCCACCTCGACCCAAAAACACCCCCTTGGATCGTTTTAGAGAGTTTTGGATTTGAAAGATTTTTAAAGATAGGGAAATTTTAAAAAATTTGTCTCCACATTTTTTAAAACCCTTTTTTTCATAAATTTTTTGGTTGTAAATTTGGGTTTTTCCTTTATTTATAATTAAGTTTCATTCTTCTATGTTTCCCCCTTTTGGGGGTTACTTAACTTTAATTAATTTTGTTCAATTTTTTCCAAAAAATTTAAATTTGATGTAATTGCTTATTTTTTACTTTTAAATGTGTGTAAATAACCAAATTGGGGGGAAAGGCTTTTTGGGGATCAAAACCCCTCCCCCCTCTAATAAAACTTGTTATTTTAAATCTTTATTTAAACAAAAAAATTATTACCCTCGTCTCTCAAATCCCTTTCATATCACTCTTTTCTTTAAATTATTTTTGCAACATTAATTCTATCATATTAAAAGTGAAGCGTGTGGATGTATATTTCATGCACGTGATACTCCACAACAAAACCCCTTTAAGTTTTAAAAAAAAAGTGGGAAATTTAGCTCAAAAGTTTTTTAAATATTTAAATGAAAGAAGTTCTAATGGTTAATAATTTATTTATACTTTTAAAACCCGGGGAAAATTTTACTTTTTAAAATCAAGCAACATAGGTTTTCTTATGTTTCGAAAAGAATTTCTTTTTTTTTTTTCCCATTCCCATGTTTTGGGAATTAAAAAAAAATAATTATGTTATTTATGGCCCTTTCCGCACCCCCCCCCCCACCCCCCCCAATATGTATTTATAAGCTTAAAAGGGATATTTGTATTAATTGGTTTTGCCCTTTTTTTTTTTCCCTTTTTATCCTAGTTTCTTAGTTATCGGGGGGACTTGAAGCAAACCATTTTTGCATGAAGTTTTCCCTTCTTTATTTTTTTTTTTTATTTTTTTCCTTGTTTAATTTTTAAAAAGTTTTTCCCCCCGTTTCGTTCTACTTAGGGGATTTTTTTTTTTTGGGAAATCTAAAGGGGATGCCCCGTAAAAAACCCTTTCCCAATTTTTTATACATCCCCGACAATTTTTTTTTCAATAAAAATCTCAAATCTTTTTCCGGCCCTTTGGGATTTCTTTAAGACTTTTTTAAAACTGCCCAACTTTAAAAATTAAAAGAGGCATGAAAGTGTTTCGGGAAACCAATTATTTGTGTTCCCATCGTGCAAAAGGGCTTTTTTTCTATTTTTTTTTAATTTGGGGAAAAAAAATTTTTTCTTTTTTGGTTTATTACGTCTTTCCCAATTTTTAAATAGGATATATGTAAATTAGATATTAGTTGCACAATCTTTTATTTTTTTTCCCAAATAAATGAAATTTTTTTTTTCAAAAAGTTTTATTTTTTAACTTGTTCATGGATGGGTTTAAATAACCACATTTAAAAATTTTTAAATCCATCCAACAACTAAGTTTTGGTTTTTATTTTTTTTTGTTAAAATCTTTTTAAATTTGAAACTCTGGTACCCAATTTCGATTCAAAAGGAAAGGCTGTTTTTAAAATTTTTGCAGGGAAATTCCATTTTTTAAAGGGGAAAAGCAAAAACTTTTTCTGTTTTCCCTTTTTTTTTTTTTAATGTTTTGTGATCATGAAATTTTGAATTTTTTTTTTAGTAAAAAATGCTGCCATTTCCCAAAACACTACATTTCCCTGAAGCTTGTTCTTTTTTTTGAAATCTTTTGCAAAAAATTATGGGCTCTATAAAAATCAAAAGGACGAGTTTCCACACAAGCAAGGTTTTGGGATAAAAAACCCTTATTTTAAACCCATAACTGTCCCTCCATTAAAAGTTTACATAAATTTTTTGTGGGGTTTTCTAATTTTAGGTTTTGGGGGCCATGAGAAAAAAATTTAAAGAAAAATAGTTTACATGTTTTTTAAAAGAAAAACAAAAGTTTAAAAAAGGGAAAATTTTTCCCTTTCCCTTCTTAAAGGGGGACATATTGATGGGGCCCTTTCCCAAATTTTGGGACCCCCAAACCCGAATTGGTTTGGCCCCCCCAAAGCTTTAAATAAAAGATCGGGGGGGGGAAAAGCAACTTTGATAAATTAAAATTAACTGCTCGTATCCCTTGATTTTTCCCAGACTGTTTACGGAGGAAATCGCAGGGCCCATGATTGGTTACCTTTTTTCCCCCAAACCCCTTCCCTTTTGCAGAAAAACCCCCAAACAAAAAGTCATCGACATAAAAAGATAAAAAAAATCCTGAATTTTAAACATCCGTACCCTTTTTTGGTTTATATTTTTGATTTTAATACAAAGAGTACTAAATAACATAAAATAAATAAATAAACAATAAAAAAAAAAAAATCTTTTCCCATGTGGATTTGAGAGAAGTGTAAGGCCCTTTACAAAAACATAAAAAAATTTGAAAAGGTTTTAAGAGAAAATTTGAGATTTTTCCATTTGTAGTCACTTAACACAAAAAATTAGTGTTTGAATGTGTGTGAAGAAAAGGGAAATTAAAGGGAGTAATAGAGTCAAGGTTTCAGATCCCTCTACCTATAAAATAGTCTTTTTTATCTATAAAGGGTTTTTTATCTAACAATTGAAAGAAAAAGAAAATGGGGGGATTTTTCTCTTGGGGGCACAATCGGGGAAATATTTGGATAAAAAGGGAAAAGTGGGGGGATTATGCTTATTAAAGGGCCCTTTTATAAAACCTCACTTTGAGTTCGTTTAAATCTAAAAGGGTTTGAATTTGGGAAAAAAAAAGTCAAAATTTCCCTCTAAGCCTACGATTGTGCCCCTAAAAATCAAACCCCTTTTTTAAGTTGAGTTTAAAAACTTTTTAACTTGGCCCAAAAATAAAATTTACCTATCAACAAATCCCCCTTGTAAATTTTTATTTTCATTTTCTTTTCCCTTTCAAAGTTTCATTCCCTTTTTTTTACCCCACAAAATTAAAAATCGATGTCCATGATTGCTCACTTTTTGGCCCATGCAGCGGCCTTTGCCCAAAAAACCCCCCAATTTCCCCCAAAGCACTTGGGTCGATTTGATCTCATCAATTTAAAAAATTTTTCTTCCGTGATTTAAAAATAAAAATGTAGTATCCCTTTCATGATAGGAAAGGGGCCCGAAAAACCAAAAGTTTTCTCTCATCGGCCCAAACCGGGAAACATTTAAAGTGGGGGAAAAAATAATGAGCTGGAGGTATTAGCAAAAAAGGTTTCATGGTGAAATGAGGGCAAAATTGGGTTGTTCGCGTTTCTTTTTCTTAGGGGCCTTATTTAAAAAGGGAAAAGAGCTAAATCGAAGAAAAAAGTATTTTTTTTTTATTATGCTATGCCCATTTTTTGGGCCAAAATTTCCTTTTGTTTAGTCCCTTTAAAAAGTCAATTTGCAAATTTTTGGGAAATTTTTTTTATTGCTATAATTTTTTTTTAAAAAACTTTGTTTTTGAGTGTCAATTTTTTGGGGATTTGTTTTTTTTTTTTTAAAATTTTACGTGTTCTTAAAATTTTAGGGAAATTTTTTATTTTTTGGGAAAAATTTTTGATGTTTCTTTTTTTAAAATTTTTATTTGGGATTTTTTTTCCCGTTTTGTACTAAAATATTATTTGGTTTTGCCCCGGGCAAAAGGGGAGAGGGGTTAAACATTGGGGTATTATTGAAATTTTTAGCCCTCATTGCCCATATTTTTTCCCCCAAATTTTGGGGAAATTATAAAAAATTTTTGAATTTTAATGCAAAATTCAAGAAATTCATAGGAAAAAAACGTTTTTTGAATGTTGCATACCCGGGTTTTTTTACAGGGAAACAAAGGTTTTGTGATTTAAAAATTTTATTAATTTGTTTGTTTTATACTGGTCAAAAAAAAAGAAAACAAAAATTTTATTCATAAGGATTCTCCCAATTTTATATATTAAAATTTTTTTTAGTAATGAAAAGTTAAAAAAATTTTTTTACAGGGAATTTTTAAAACCTTTAAAATTTTTATATTCATTTTTTTCCAGTTGTTGTGCTAGTGCATATATTTGCCCTTCCCTACCGGGAAAAAAAGTCTAAAAAGATTTTTAATTTTAGGGTTTGGTTATTATGTGGAAAAAATTTTTGGTGGATGAAGCAAATTTCGAGTTTTTTGTTTATTTTAAAAGGAAATTGTAGTGAATTATGATAATAACAAATTTTTTCGTTGGGAGATACTTTTTGCATGATGGGTAAAAATTTGTTTATGTGTTCAGTGATATAAAATAAGGAGGTGGGGCCCAAATTTTAATAAAGATTTTTAAGGGGGGTTCTTCTCCCCTGCCGTAGGGGGGAAAAAAACATGGGGAAAGTATAAAATGACATGAAAGAAGAGAAAAAAGGTTTCGAAAAAGATAAGAGAAATATTTTTTAGTTTTTTTAAACTTGTTGGGAAAAAAAAAAAAAAAAGGGTTTTAAATAGCATTTGGTTAATTTAGGGGAATTTGGGGTAGTATAAAGAATGAGGAATTTATTTAAAAAAATACCTTTTTAAAAAAAAAATTTTCCAAATAGCATAATCAAAAAAATTTTAAACCAAAAAAAAGGGCACAAAGTTTGGGGGCCATTTTTGCATCGTGCTTTTTTTTTTTTTTTTATCATTGAAAAAAAAATTAGGAAAAAAATCCTTTTTTTTTACCCCCCCTTTTTTGCTTTATATTTAATTATGAAAAAAAAAAAAAAAAAAACTAATGCTAATGCGGAATTTTCCTTTTTTAACTTTCAAATATTTTAAAACTTTTCGCTCGTTTTTAAAGTTTTCAAAACCCCTAATATATACAAAAGATTATTTGGGCCTACTTTAGCTAAAAAAACCCAAAATGCATTTTCCATTTGATATTTTTTTTAAGGGTGAAAAATTTCTATTTTTTTTCATAGTTACTACTAGTTATAAATTGTCAAAAAAAATAAAAAAAAAAAAAAAAGAGAAAAAAGAGGTGAAGTATGAAAAAATCAAAGATTTTTGCAAACCATTTAGCTTTATCTTTTAATATATGAAAAAAAAAAAGGGGTTTAATTTTGTTATAACTTTGTCTCTTTTTTTTTTTTTTCAATCCCATAACCCGTTTGGGCTATGAAAACATAATAAAATTCAAATTCATGAAAATTTCCAAAAAGGAAAAGTAGTTTGGTCCCCCCTTTTAATTTGACTCAAATTTTGGGCTTTTTTTATATATTATAAGGTTTCCCTTAAAATTCACACCCAAATGAAAAGTTTTTGACTCTTCCAAAATTGGGAAAAAAAAAACGCCCCTTTGCATTAATTTTTTAAAATTTTATTTTTTATAAAAATAAAAAATAAAAAAATATATGAAAAAAAATTTTATTTTTCTTTTAAAAAATTTTAAAAATATAAAAAAAAAAAAAAAAATGGATGGGGGGTGAAGCATGCTTTTAAATCATTTTCGTTTTAAAAAAAAATAAAATTAAAAAAAAAAAGGAGGAGGGAAGGGAGGTTGCATGAGATGCGAGTTTAGGGACCCCAAACCCACCCTCCCCCTTTGCTAAACCATTTTTTTTTTCCATTTCAAAGGTAATGTTTGGGCTAAGGTTTTAAAGGGTTCGACTTTCCCTATGGTGAAAATAAACCTTTTTCAAAAAATAATTAAAAAATTCAGCTTCCCTTTCTTGAGTCCCCAGTGGGAAAAAAAAAAAAAAAAAAATTTTAAATTTTAATCACTTTGGTTCGAATTTTGGTTGGGTTGTCGGGTCCTTGGAAAAAAATTTTTCCCGTAAGATCCAATTGGGTTGATTTTTATCGTAGGGTTTTGGGTTTAAAATTTTTTGAGTTTTTAAAATAAAATTTTTAAAAAAATTTAATTAAAATTTTAAAATTAAATCAAAAGAGATTTATTTAGTGGACTCATTTAAAAGAAAAAAAGTTTGGGTTGATTCGGGGCCTTTTTCAAAATTTTTCAAAAATTTTTTATATTTAAAATAAAAAACTATTAAATCTTAATGGGATTTAAAAGCTCATTTAAGATGATCAAAAAATACATCTTATCTGTTAATCATTTAGGGGAATCCCAAAGGGGTGTTTATTAAAGTTAAATGCCCCCAAATAGTCAACCATTCCTTTCATTTTATTCATTACTAAAACTAGAAGGAGAAAAAAAAAGGGCATCTAATTGATTTTTTCAAAATTTCTTTAAAATATTTAAAATCGATAAACCAAAGTTTTTTTTAAAAAAATTTTTTTTTATCACTTTACATTCATGATTTCTAAAATGGTATATTCCTTTTTTTATTATTCTCTTCAAGTATCTTATGCGAACCCTGGTATATTAAACCCAGAAAAAAGCGATCGGATTTGAAATCCCGGGTCCCCAAAAATCGTCTTGAAAAAAGTTTATTTAACGGAAATAGGGCCCCCAACCCCACTGTTGATTGAAAAACCCAAGTTATCAAGATGACTTTCCCCCCGCGGTTTTTGATCCCAAAAAATTTGAAAGGTTCTTTCGCCCAAAGGAAAAAAAGAAAAGAGAAACTCTCAAAAATGTGTATTTAACAAGAAATATCCCTAAAAAACATGGCCCCCCCCCCCCCCCCCCCCCCCCCCGGTATCCGACAAGGGGTAAATTTATTTTAAGAAAAAAAAAAAAAATACCGCGTAAGTACCGGCCTCCATTTTAATTTGGCCCTGTTTCCCAAAAACCCTGTTTGATGCTGGGCATGCGAAAGAAAAAAAGTAAACCCCCGGTTTTCATTTAAAGGCTTTTGCTTCTAGGCCGTGAAAAGGGCTGTGTTTTATGACGGGAAATTTCCCCCGGTTTCAACCCCGGGGCCCGTGCCTTTTGGCCGTGTTTCTTTCCCGTGAAAAAAATTTGACTGGGAACCCCGGTTGTGCCGTGGCCGTGTGTTAAGGTTTTGTAAGTATACCGGGGCGTTTATACACGGGCCGTTTTTTATAGGGAATTGTATGATTCCCGTTTTTTTCCTTTTAAATTTCCCTTCCCGGGTTTCCCTTTTCTTGCAGCTCCCTCAACCCAAACCTTGCAAAGCTTCTCTCATCGCTTTTGCTTTTGGCTCTTTTTCAAAGGGGCCTCCAATCCAAAAAACGGGTCATTGGATTTTTACTCTTGAAAATCTTTTTTGGTAGCTGAATTTCCCCCTTATCATCCCAAATTTAAAATTTTTTCACTCATTACCCCTTAAACCATATATAGTAAAAAAAATTTGGGTCATGGCCAAAACCCTAAAACCCAAATTTGGTCGAAAAAACTCTCATCTAGATCTTTACTTTTGTGTTTTTGTTTTCTTAATAAAAAAGAATAATTAAACATGGGAAAAAAGTTAAAAGGAAAGCCAATATTTCTTTTGTACTAAAAAAGGGAAATTTAACCCTTTTGATATAATTTTTTAAAAAGGAAAGATGAAATCATTTTTTAGGCTTTAAAAAAAATTTTTTCATTTTTTTTTTTTTTTTTACCCAAATTTATTATATAGTCAAAATTTAAAAGGGTGCCCCCTTGCCAATCCCCGCTGAAACCCCCCTTTTTTACCTCCCTGCAAAAAATTGCCCCGTTTGCATTGAGATTTTAAGGGTTTTGCAGATAGGGGTTTAAGACCAAGGGCCGCCCCTGTAACCGGGGGGCGGGGGCCTGGGAATTGGGCCATTGGGGCACTAAATTTCCCCCCCCCCTGTGAGATAAATGTAAAAAATGGTGCCCGGCAAGAATGGGGCCAAAATTTTTGGGCGGGGAATTTTTTGTGACCCCCCGGAAATGAAAAAATGTTTGGGGGTAAAAAACAAAAATTAAATATTAAATTAAAAATAAAAAATATTTTAAAGATCTTTTTTTAATTTATGTTTTTTTAATAAAATTTAAAACGGAAAACCATTGGAAAATGGCCGAAAAACAATTTAACCAAACAAAAATTTTCGTCCTATAAAAGACCACATTTGCAAAATGAATCTGAGGACATTTAAAAATTAAAAAAATTAATTTTTTTTTCCTTGGCTAAACAAAATTTAAATTTTAAAAGTGCTCTTAAAATTTTTTTTTATACAAAGTTTATTATCTTAAATTTTTTGGGGATCTCCCTTAAAAAATTATAATAGTCTTAAAAATTTAAAAGTTTTTAGGTTTTATTTAGTTGGAAATTTTTTGAGAACTTTCCCGTATTGGAAAAACAAGGAAAATTACCCCAATGGAATAATATTTCAACGGAAATTTAAACCCTTTTTTTGGGAAAAATATCCAAAATTTGTTTTCATGTATGGTTCTTTTTTTCCCTGCTATACTTATTTTTAAATTTAAACAAAAAAAGCTTCATATTTTTTTATGGGCACCCTTTTTAAAAAAATAGGGAAATTTTAAAAAAAGGGGGGTTTTAAAAACTTAATTTTTTTCCCCGGGGGAAACAATAAGAAAAAAATTTAAAAATCATTTTTTAATTTTTTTCCTTTAAATTTTTTTTCCCAATTTTTTTCTAATTTTTGGGGAAAAAAAAGGAAAAAAATTCAAAAAAAAAAAAAAATAAATAGAAAAAAAAACATCAATTTTTTAAAAAAATTTTTAATTTTAGAAATAGCCAAATTTAAAAGGATTAAATTAAATTTTACAAATTTTTTAAATTCCAAAAAAAAACCCAAAAAAAAGGGAAAAACTTTCCTTGCCCTATATACAATTTGCGATGTTTAAAAAAAAAACGGGGAAAATTTGGGGCCCGCTAGCTGGCTCATTGTGTTGCGCCTGGGAAAAGTTGGAAAAACCCCCCCCCGGGGGTTTTCGAGTTCGGAAAACCCCCCGTTTTGGGGTTAGAAATTTTTTCCCCTTCTTTTCCCCCGGGGTACCCCGTGGCGCATGCGAAATTTGGCGAGAGGAAAACCCCGTTTCCTCGCAGTAGTCGCCCTTTTTCCTTTGAGCCCCCAACCCGGGGAAAAAAACCCGGGAGAAGTCCGGCCCAGGCCCCAAAAATTTCTGGGTTTTTCCCAAAACCCTTTTTTGGGTTTCAAAAAAATTTTAAAAAACTGGGAATTTTTCCAGAAAAATCACAACAAAACGGCATCAAATAGGCTGGATAAACTCAAACCCAAAAAACAAAACGGAAAAAATTCGAATTTATCCAAATCGAGGTTTTAAAGCTTATCCAAGGGAGTCTTCCGACTTCTATAAATAGAGGGAAAAGGGCAGGAAGCAAGAACACAATCAAAAGCAGAGAAGTGAGAGAAAAGAGTGAATCGAAAACCACCGAGGAAACGAAGCCGCGATCGCCGATCAGGAAGCTAAGCAACCACCAGGAGGCGTTTTGGAAGCAACACCACCACCATTGGATTCCCTTCACCCTCGATAACCTAGGATTCGATACCTCACCCCCTGCAAAAGGGCCACCGGAACCCCGTCAACGAGCATTCCCGCCACCGTGTTTCGACCGACCCGACCCGGACCCGCGCCCCGACCCGGATCCAGGTAAGTCGGATTTTTCCGGATTTTTTGATTTTTTTTTTTTTATTTTTGCTTAGTTTATTTATTTTATTTTCCAAAATTTGATTATTTAATTTGTCATTTTTTATTAATTTGTTTTTTTAGTTATTTATTTATTTATGTTTCATTTACATTTTAAAAATAGAAATGTTAGAATTAGATTCTTTTAAGATTTAAAAATGTAATAAAAATAAAATAATAATAAATAAGAAAAAATAAAAAAATAAAAAAATTTAGAAAATAATAAAAAATATTAGAAAAATAATAATAAACTTTAGTTTAAAATGGTTTAAAAACCCTAGGAGGAAAATTTTTAAAAAACAAATTAAAAATTATGAAAAAATTATAAAAAAATAAAAATAAAAATATAAAAAAATTTATAAAAATTATAAAAACTTTAAAGATTTAGAATTGTAAAGAAAAATTTAAAAGAATCATAAAAATCATAAAAAATTATAAAAATAAAAAAAATTTAATAAAAATTCAAAAATTATAGAAAAAAATGAGTTTTACACTTAGAAAAATCATTTTCTCCAATAAATCCAAAATTGATGTTTTCCTCAAAGTTATCATGTTGCAAAAGTCAAATTAAAGCTTGGCTTAGATTTTTTAGAAAAATCCAAAAATGGTAAAAACATAAATCAAAAGAGATTTCAAAAAATTAAAATCCACAAACCCACTAAATATTTTCAAAAAAGCGAACTACGGCTTGTTTAAATCCTGAATGAAAGGTACGTAGGCACCCATTTGGGTCAACCTATAAAATGAAATAAAAAAATATTTTTTTTTAAAATTTAATTTCTTTTCAAGAAATAATAAAAAGCAACAGAAACAAAAAAAAGACATTTCTAGATAGAGATAATTTTAAGAGATTAGGTGGTAACCGTAAGGTTTTAATAGGTTAGCCTCGACCTTAGAAATCTGGTTTTCCTTTTCCTTTTTTCACCAAAAAACGAGAAGAGGAAATCACGACGACTAGTGGCCCCAAAATTAAAACAAATCCGCTCCTTTAGTCTTAATTCAATATTTCCCACAAAAGTTGGATGGGACTCCAAAATTAAACGAAATTCCTAACTCAAGTCGAGGAATTTATTTAGATGAGCATAGGGTTAGTCTAAATCGGATTAGAATGGAAAATTAAAAAAATTAGACCGACAGGATGGCGACTCCATGGGGACTCTTTTCGTAGGCTAGCACCTGAATTCCCAGGTGTTCTTTTAAAAAAATGTCCTTTCAATTATTTTTTCTGTTACTAACTTTTCAGGGATTAGCTAGGTTTAGTTTTCTTTACTATGGGGTCTCCCATTGCATGCATATGTCTGTGTGAATAGATGCGGTTGAACCCGGGCCCGTCTAAAACCCCTAGATAGGGAGCCATTGTGTAGGTTTCGGGCGAAGTGAGTTGAATCACGTTCGGAACCGATTAGGCTACCCCACCCAATGCTTCGATATGGCCTGAGACCCATTTCCCCGAGAATGCGGGGGCCATAGAACTTGGGGACCAGTTAGATACAACCTATTTGCATACATAACATTCATGGGTAGACAATTGTCGATTGATGTAATATTTGTTGTTTTATTCAATGGAGTTCAGATTGGTTTCCTATAATGTTTAGCTCTGGTTGTAACTAAGAGAATTTCTTGTTGTAATTAGATGGCTAGCACCGTAGTCGACCGTCTCCTCCGCAAAGAGATTGGGTGTACAAACCTTTGGACCCAAAGTTGGTATGGACACTGGTTTACCTTGTACAATCCAGAGGAGCAGGTTCATCCAGCAAAAGATAGGGTCCATCCTCTCCTAACAAAGATAGAGGTGAATTTGTCTTTGGTCGGGCTATGCTCAGTTATGGGAAGTAGAGCCCCAGCTTTCTTTATCGGGCCGCATGAAATCACCCCTACCTGGAAGAGTACCCCCAGCTGCTACAGGCTCCAACACTGACTAATCAAATCTATGTGCAGATCTCGGGGCCAGGCCAGCCGGGTACCTTTAGCAGACTACTAGGTATTTGCAAAACAGCAGTCAGCAAAGCCCAGCAGACTGTTGGATACTGCATACGGATGGACGTTTTTGGAAGCCTGGTTCATTGCCGAAAAGAAAAATGGGGGAGAAAGGAATTATTGTGTGGGACCCAAGATTACAGACAGATAAGGGGTGAATGCTTTTATCTTGAAGCTTTCGCCACCATACTATTCCCCACCGAAACTTTCTACGTTCACTACCGGGTTTGCAGAGTTGGTGACCCATTCTTGGAAGGAAGATCTTACATCCCGGCTCTTTTGGTAAAACAGATTCGGAACTTGAATTTCCTCAAGAAGAAAAGGCCATGGGACCCTCCGCTCAAGCATTAACCTTATGCTAATATGGTTTGTAAAGCACCTTAAGTGTTTCGGGTTGAACATGGTCTGGAAACCTTGGCCCAGCAGGTGGACTTGTGGATTCATGCGTAGAAAAGATAAAGCTACCCGACGACTTACCAGCCACTGTTGGGTAGAAGTGCTTAGAACCCCTCAGTGTCGAGGATTTCTATGGAGGGCCAGGTGGAGTTGCTGCGACAAATTTTTTTTGCCCTGCAATAATTTTCAAGTCGTGCCTTTGATCGAAATCAATGGATGTATTGGATATCACCCCAATTCAGTGGTCCGCCAGTTTGTACTACCCAAAGACATAGTTTATCGGCCTCGCTGGAAGCAGTCCCCTTCGAGTACCAAGATCCGGAACCTTCTGGTGGCTGAAAAGTTTCCTAAGCTGGTAGAGGTCAAAGCACTTTGGGAAGCAAGATTGAAACCCCGAATGTGGGACCTCGGGGAGCTAGATGGCGAAGTGGGGAAAGCACAAGCCACAGAGAGTTTGTAATCCGCCAACTGTACCAACGGGGAGAGAGCATACCAAAGTTCCAGATGTTCACCGTCGAGGCCAGGACAAGTAAATCCAGAGCTAGAAATCTACCTAGAGAGGTCAAGGCCGGATGGAGGTATATTTTGAAGCTGCAGATTATAAGAAAGAATCTGGAAAGGACGATTCAAGGAATCCGACCAAAGGACAAGCCTTGAAGCTCAGTTAGAAAAGCCCAAAGGGGCCAGAGTCGAAGAACTGGAAGGCCGTCATAACGGGAAGCCTGAGCCTCCATAGCAGAAGACCAAAAGAGCTGGAAATTAGATCATCATTGAAATCTTTTATTTTTCTTTTGAACTCCAAAATTTCCAATATTAATAAAGTGAAAGTTTCAAAAATACTTCATCAATCAATTGTCAACCCTTTTTATTTTTTTAGCATCTGTGTGACACATGCATAGAAATTTTGCATACATCTTACAAAAGGGAAAAAAACAAAATGCGCGCCAGGTATCAGATAGCTCCCAAGAAACCCGAACCCTCCCAGAAGCCCAATTCGCACCGTTCAAGAACAAAAATGGCAAAAAGTAGCGGACAAAAACCGCAACAACACAAATTTCTGAAGCTGCCTCAGGGCTCCGGATCGTATCCTAGAACAAACGGTCCAACATTGGCTGCCCAGGGGCCACCTCCTAACTGAAAGCATCGGCCTCCTTCGCCACTCAGCCAACCGGAAGAACAATTCAGGGGCCCGGAAAGGGAAAGCAGTGGAGGGACGCCTCCGGAGTATGAAGAAAAACAATTCCCACCTAACCCGGTTTTTTATATGAGCCGAAGATCAACCCCGGGGCCAACCCCTGATGACCTGAAGAGAGAGATGGAAGAGAGACAGAAGGAGATGGGGAAGAGGACTCTTCCAGCAGCTCATGATAAGATGAAACAATCGAGGGTCTGATGGTTTCGAGCAAGGCCCGGGTACCAGTCTGCCGGTGTACAGGGAAGAGGTATACCCTGAGAAGTTCAAGACCCAAAGTTTAAAAATCGATGGGACTGGGTGCCCCCAAAAAGCATACCCGGCTATTATGCCCGAAGATGGCAAGTATGTTAATATGGGCCAACTCATGATCAGATTTCTAAGAAGCCCCATGGCCCTGCATTAGTCTGGTAGCCCACCTGGACTTCAAAGTGTCAAAAACCTGGGAAAAGCTAGCCCGGGTTCTATGACCAGTAACAAGTTCAATATTGAAGTCGCCCATCTGTGATTGATTTTGGGGAAATCTACGGAAAAGACATACTGAGCCGTTTTAGGGAATATGCCCAGCGCGGAGAGCCAGGCCGCCAGAGTAGCAATCCCCAAACTCTGAGAAGGAGTTAACATCCATATTTGTCAACACCCTGGACAAGGACCTACTTTTCACATCTGGTAGGCTAGACCTCATCCAGCTTTGCAGAGGGTGGTAGCGGCAGGATGTCAGATTGAAAATGCCATCACCACCGGCAGACTCCAAAAAAATGGATCCCCCAGGGGTTTTCACCAACACAAAGGCCCTTAGGAGGAAAATAGAGCTAAGGAGTCTCCATCAGCACAGTCCCTTCCGGGTAGGTAGAAAAAAACTGGGACTCGGGTGACATTTCGCCATGAGGGACCCCCGCCGCAATCACGACAGGTCATACCCAGGCCACCAGGGTCCCAAGGCAATTCACTCCAATCCCCATACCGCTCAGTCAAATCTTGCTCGTGTGAGGGCAGACAATCTTGATCAGCTTCGAGATCCCCAACGACCGGTACAAACCCAAGAATTTCGACTCAAAGCCTAAATGTGCTACCATATGGGTCAGGAGGGGCATTATATAGATAGGTGCTGGAGGCTCTGCACAAAATCCAAGACTAATCGAGCGGAGGAATCATTTCAGCTGGATTTTGTGAAAACCCCAGCACCTAATGTTAACACACCAATCCACTGCCAATCCCAAAACCACCATTAACATTTTCACATTGAGGAGTCGGCTCCTGAAGAAGCCCCTAAACAGAATACGACGAAGCAACAGAAGAAGCAATCCCCCTAAGTTTCAGAGGAAGCCCCCAAAGTCACATATCAAAAGAAGATGGTTAGCCGAGGGCCCAATGTCGGCACTTTGGAGAATCACATGGGAGGTTTGAATACTTGGTGAACTATTCTCCCCCCAAAGGAGTATAGGGGCTAGCGGATGGGGGCCCAGAGTTTGAGAAAGAGGAAACCGCCAAGGAAGGGAGAAGACTTAAACATGATCAATTCCCTTAGAAGCCCAAGGGTGATAAAGTGCTACAAGGGACAATCAACTAGATACAGATCCCAAGGAAAATATATGTATTTTAATGTTCGATACGGCAGAAAGTTATAAGGCCGCACCTTTCTACTATCGGGCCTCGAACAAGAGCAACCTCCCATGGTGGGAGGAATCACCCGCTCTGGGGAATATACGACCCAAAGTATAGAACCCCCACCAAAAAGCCAACGTGGAGAAAAGGGGAGGAAGAGGAAGAGGGACTCGCTGCATTTAAAAGAGGTCAAGGCGAGTGAATACAAGATAATGGAACAACTAAAAAAAAGTTCCAACACAAATATACTTATTGGCTTCTTACGATCTGAGCTCACAAGGAAGCACTCTTCAAGTGCTCAAACAGATTCGGTCAGAAGGCATCGCTACAGGGCAAAATAAGTCACGTGGCAGATTCTATTTTCACCATGGACTAGATATCTTTCTCTCCCGAAGAGTAGGGGAGGAGGGAGACCAACATATAAAACCCCTGTTTCTTAGTGGGGCAGGTGCAACGACACAATTGTCTCCGGGTACTTATCGACAACGGATCGTCTTCAACGTTTGGGCCCCTGGCTACCCTCGACCTATTGGGGGGCGATCCCAAACAATATAATACCCAACTCAACGGTGGTCAGAGCTTTTGATGGGTCAAAAAGAGATATAGTAGGGGAGATAACCTACCCCGGGGAGATTAGTCCACAAGTATTCCACATATCTTTCAGGTCTCATTTTCCCCAAAAACTTTCAACCTTATCTTGGGGAAAACCCTGGATACATGCTGCTGGAGCCATCTCCTCTAGTCTCCCCCAAAGGGTCAAATTCATTCGAAAAGGGCAGATAGTCGCCGTACTTGGCCAGTTGGATTACACCCTATACAAGGAGACTTCTACCATATATTGGGGGGGAAGGTTCAAAGTCTTAGATTCAAATTTCAATGAAGTGAACGTGGTGACCAACAAGGAGGGCCTTCAGTTAAAGGGGGCAGCAAGGGACGTTTGGGACTAGGGTACGTTCCCACAGCCGAAGAAAAAGCACAAGCAAAATGTGTCAAAGGCAGAATGAAGGAGAAGCCAATCGACGCAAAATGTGCATTCCACCTCTCCAACAATCTTTCCGAAAAGCAAAAAATCATTCAAGAGCCTCGGATAAGCGAAGGTGACGTCAGCAATGGGAGCCCAACCCCCGCACGTCCAATCAGCTCCGGCTCTTGAACAATTGGTTTTGTTATCCTATCAATATTTTTAGGTCATCTCAAAAATAGAGAATGTTATTGAACGGAATTTTATTGAGGGCTCTTATCAATTCAATTACAGTCTGTTTTTTTTTCTTATATACATGCTTTCATCTTTACTTTACCAGATCTCCTACAGCGAAAAATCAGGGTATTTCGAGGGAGGTAGAAAATAAAAAGCTATATCTTTTCCAACGCTGCTGGGTCAGTTGTTAAGGCGATACCTTGACCACGAAAAAAATAAAGAAATTGGAAAACATGAAAAAAGCGGAATTTCGATCGACGAGCCGGTGGAGACAATATATCAGGAAGCATGGAAAAACCTAAAACCTCAAAATCGGGACCAGTTTGAGTGCCAAGCAAAAATGTGAGATACCAAGTTATTAACAGAAAATGCAAATGTGTTCGCTTTGGGCATATGGCGACATGCCAGGACTAGACCAGTCAATAGTGGTTTTATAGGCTTCCCACAAGGTAAGATGTCAAACCTAAAAAACAAAAACTGAGAAGATTTAGCCTGACTCTTACTAAAATTAAAAAGGAAGTCAAGAAACTGCTAGAAGTAGGGTTCATCAAGTATCCGATTACCGGAATGGGTGGGAAATATAGTCCTGTTATGAAAAGAATGGAAAAATACGCGTATGCGTTTGACTTCCGGGGTTTAAACCCAAATTACGCCAAAGGATAACTTCCCCCTACCTCACTTGATGTTCTAGTGGACAACACTACGGGAAACCATTTTTCTCATTCATGGGGGCGGTTTCTCAAGATATAATCAAATAAAAATGGATGAAGAAGACAAACCAAAACGACTTTCATTTACAACATGGGGAACTTTTCTTTACAAAATCATGCCTTTGGTTTGAAAAACGCCGGGGCAACGTATCAAAGAGCCATTTGGTTCGCGATACTTCATGACATGATGCATCGAGAGGTTAAAATATACGTCGACGACATGATAGCCAAATCTAAGGAAGGAGAAAGCCATATAGATATCTTGAGGAAATTGTTTAAGCGACTGAGAAATTCCAGCTCAAGTTAAACCCAGAGAAATGCACTTTCGGGGTCACAAAGGGAAAATTGTTAGGGTTTGTCATAAGCCAGGAGGCATTAAAATCGACTCTGACAAAGTAAAGTCTATATTAGAGTTACCTTCCCACGTCCGTTAAAGAAGTAAGAACTTGCTGGGAAGATTAAACTATAAAAGCTCGTTTTATCTCACAGCTCACCCAAAAAATGCCCGGGCCCCCATTCCGTCTGTTGAAGAAGAAGCCACAAAAAGAATAGGACGACGAATGTGAAGAAGCATTAGGTGATCAAAGACTACCTTATAAAACCTCTGGTCTTGATGTCCCGAAGCAAGGAAGCCCTTATTCTTTACCCACAAAACTCCTGAATCCATGAGTTGCGTATTGGGGCAGGGAAAGGGTGGGAAAAGGGAAGAGAGCGTTCAAAATATTACTTGAGCAAGAAATTCAAGAAGGGGAACAAAAGGTATCAGAGGTAGAGAAGACTTTTGGTCTAATTTGGGTCATGCATGGCTAAGGCAAAACCCTTTT
>JBBMOL010002736.1:0-21581 GCA_037954665.1 Laguncularia racemosa
TTATGTTTGTACATAAATTTCCAATCGTTACTCAAAAAAAGTTGCCGCATTAACACTACAACAAATGTTGTCGCTGCAAATATTGTCACTACAAACATTCTAACCACAAATATCATTGCGGCAGTTGTCAACGCAAATTTTTGTCGTCAAAACATAGCTGCTACAAATATCATCACAACAAAGTTGTCATCGTTGTCGCTGGCATCGCGATAAAATGTCACGGTACAATTTTAATCACTCTACGTATTGTCACTATAAATGTCCTGTCGTTACTCAAACAAAGTAGCTGCATTACCACGAAACAAATTTGTTCGCGGAAAATATTGCAACTACAAACATTCTAACCACAAATATCATTGTGGCAGTTGTCACCGCAAATATTGTCGTTACAAACGTAGCTGCTACAAATTAATCGCTACAAATGTTGTCAACGTTGTTGCTGCCATCGCGATAAAAATGTCACGGCTACAATTTTAATCACTCTATGTATTGTCCTATAAATGTCCTGTCGTTACTCAAACAAAAGTGCTGCAATTACCACGAACAATAAATGTTGTCGTCGAAAAAATTGCCACTACAAACATTTAACCACAAATATCATTGCGGCAGTTGTCACCCCAAATATTGTCGTTACAAACTGCTGCTACAAATATCTTCGCTTTCAAATGTTGTCAACGTTGTTGCTGCCATCGCGATAAAATGTCACGACCACAATTTTAATACTCTATGTATGTCACTATAAATGTCAATGTCGTTATCAAACAAAGTGGTTGCAATTACCAACTACAAAAAAATGTTGTGTTTGCAAATATTGTCACTACAAACATTATAACCATAAATATCATTGCGGCGTTGTCAAACGCAAATATTGTCGTTAAAAACATAGCTGCTACAAATGTTTTTCAACTTGTTGCTGCCATCGCGATGAAAATGTCACGGCCACAATTTTAATTTACTCTATGTATTGTCACTATAAATTTCCAAGTCGTTACTCAAAAAAGTTGCTGCAATTACCACTACAACAAATGTTGTCGCTGCAAATTATTTCACTACAAACATTCTAACCACAAATTTCATTGCGGCAGTTGTCAACGCAAATATTGTCGTTAAACATAGCTGCTACAAACATCATCGCAACAAATGTTGTCAACATTGTTGCTGGCATCGCGATAAAAATTTCACGGCTACAATTTTAATCACTCTACGTATTTTCACTATAAATGTCCCTGTCGTTACTCAAACAAAGTAGCTGCAATTCCACGACAACAAATGTTGTCTCGAATTTTTGCCACTACAAACATTCTAACCACAATTTCATTGCGGCAGTTTGTCACCGCAAAAATTTCGTTACAAAAATAGCTGCTACAAATAACTTTGCTACAAATGTTGTCAACGTTGTTGCTGCCATCGCGATAAAAATGTCAGGCCACAATTTTAATCACTTATGTATTGTCACTATAAATTTTCCAAATCGTTATCAAAAAAAGTTGCTGCAAATTTCCCTAAAAATGTTGTCGCTGCAAATATTGTACTACAAAATTCCAACCCCAAAAAATCATTGCGGAGTTTTCAACGCAAAAATTGTCGTTAAAACATGCTGCTCAAAACATCGAAAAATGTTGTCAACTTGTGCTGCATCGCGTAAAAATGTACGGCTAAAATTTTAATCATCAGGATTGTCACTTTAAAGTCCTGTCGTTATCAAACAAAATAGCTGCAATTACCACACAACAATTTGTCGTCGAAATATTGCCATACAAAAAATTTAACCCAAATATCATTGCGGCAGTTGTACCCAAAAAATTGTCGTTACCCTAGCTGCAAAATATTTTCGCTACAAAAAGGTGCCCAAATTGTTTGCATCGCGAAAAAAGTACGGCACAATTTTATCATCTAGTATTGGCCTATAAATGTCCATGTGTTACTCAAAAAAAAGTGGTTGCAATTTTCCACACAACAAATGTTGTCGTTGAAATATTGACTACAAACATTTAACCAAATATCATTGCGGCAGTTGTCACCGCAAATATTGTCGTACAAAAATAGCTGCAAAAAATATCTCGCAAAAAATGTTGTCAACGTTGTTGTGCCCTCGGATAAAAAGAAAAGGCCCCAATTTTAAACCTCTTGTATGTAAAATTTAATTTTTCCATGTCGTTTCCCAAAAAAAATGTCAATTACCACTACAAAAATGTTGTCTGAAAAAAATTGCCCCTACAACATTTAACAAAATATCATTCGGAGTTGGCAGCAAATTTGTCGTTAAACATAGTGCTTTTAAATATCTTCGCTAAAAAATGTTGTCAAGTTGTTCTGCCATCGCGATAAAATGCACGGGCCCCAATTTTAATCATCTATGTATTGTATATAAATTTCCAATCGTTTTCTCAAAAAAAGTTGCTTCAATTACACTAAAAATTTTTGTCGTGCAAATATTGTCACTACAAACATTTAAAAACCCAAAAATTTATTGCGCAGTTTTCACGCAAATATTGTCGTTACAAAATGCTGCTTCAATTTTCTTAAAAATGTTTTCAACGTTGGTGCCCCCCGCGATAAAAAAGTCACGGCCACATTTTAAACACTCATGTATTGTCACTAAATTTCCAAGCGTTATAAAAAAATTTGTGCAAATTTCCCCTAAACAAATGTTGTGTGAAAATTTTGCCATCAAACATTTAAAACCCAAATTCATTGGGCAGTTTTCAAC
Organism: Laguncularia racemosa; assembly: GCA_037954665.1. Taxonomy (NCBI): domain Eukaryota; kingdom Viridiplantae; phylum Streptophyta; class Magnoliopsida; order Myrtales; family Combretaceae; genus Laguncularia; species Laguncularia racemosa. The sequence continues at coordinate 2,711 of JBBMOL010002736.1, forward strand.
CAAAAAATTGTCGTAAAACATAGTGCTTCAAATATTCGCAAAAAATGTGCACTTGTTGCCTCGGATAAATGTCAGGCACAATTTTATCCTTTGTATTGCCTTAAAAGCCCTGTCGTTCTCAAAAAAGTGTGCAATTTCCACAAACAAATGTTGTCTTTGCAAAAAATTGTCCAAAAACATTTTTTAAACCTTTAAATCATTCGGCAGTTGTCACGCAAATATTGGGCGTTAAAACATAGCTGCTCCAAATATCTTCGCTTTCAAATGTTGTCAACGTTGTTGCTGCCATCGGATGAAAATGTCACGGCCACAATTTTAATTTACTCTATGTATTGTCACTATAAATTTCCAAGTCGTTACTCAAAAAAGTTGCCCGCAATTACCCACTACACAAATGTTGTCGCTGCAAATATTGTCACTACAAAAAATTCCAACCACAAATATATTGCGGCAGTGTCAACGAAATATTGTCGTTTTTAAACATAGCTGCTACAAACATCATCGCAACAATGTTGTCAACATTGTTCTGGCATCGCGTTAAAAAATGTCACGGCTACAATTTTAATCACTCTAGTATTGTCACTTAAATGTCCTTCGTTACTCAAACAAAGTAGCTGCAATTACCACGACAACAAATGTTGTCGTCGAAAATATTGCCACTACAAACATTCTAACCACAAATATCATTGCGGCAGTTGGTCACCGCAAATATTGTCGTTACAAACATAGCTGCTACAATTCTTTTGCTACAAATGTTGTCAACGTTGTTGTTGCCATCGCGATAAAAATGTCACGGCCACAATTTTTAAACACTCTATGTATTGTCCCTATAATGTCCATGTCTTACTCAAACAAAATGGTGCAATTTCCACTACAACAAATGTTGTCGTTGAAATATTGCCCCTAAAACATTTAACACAAATATCATTGCGGGGAGTTGTCACCCCAAATATTGTCGTTAAAAACATTGCTGCTCAAATATCTTCGTAAAAAATGTTGTCAACGTTGTTGCTGCCATCGCGATAAAAAAGTCACGGCCACAATTTTAAACGTCTATGTATTGTCGCTATAAATTTCCAAGTCGTTACTCAAAAAAAAGTTGTTTCAATTACCCTAAAACAATTTTTGGGCGCTGCCCAAAAATTGTACTACAAAAATTCTAACCACAAAAAATTTTATTGCGGCGTTGTCAACGAAATATTGTCGTTTAAAAAATAGCTGCTACAAACTTCCCTCCCCAACCAAAAAGTTGGGAAACATTTTTTGCTGGCATCGCGATAAAAATTTCACGGTTTCAATTTTAATTTCCCCTTTCGTTTTGTTTAATTTTTTAAAAGTCCCTGTCGTTACTCAAACAAAAATGCTGAATTACCACGACAAAAAAATTTTTGTCGTCGAAATTTTGCCCCTACAAAAATTTAACCACAAATATCATTGCGGCAGTTGTAAAACCCCCAAATTTGTGTTACCAAAAGTAAATGCTACCCAAAAAAAACATCGCTACAATGTTTTTCAAAAAGTTGTTTTTGCCATCGCGAAAAAAAAAAGTCCGGCTACAATTTTTAATCACTCTATGTTTTTGTCACTATTAAAAGTCCATTTCGTTACCAAAAAAAAGTGGTTGCAATTACCACTACAAAAAATGTTGTCGTTGAAAAATTTTTTTCACTACAAAAATTTTTAACCATAAAAATTTATTGCGGCAGTTGTCACCCCAAAAAATTGTGTCACAAAAACATAGCTGCAACATATATATCGCAACCCAAAAGTTGGTCAACGTTTTTGCTGCCATCGCGAAAAAAAAAATGTCACGGCCACAATTTTTTTAAACAAATCTATGTATTTTTAACTTTAAAATTTTCCCTGTCGTTACACAAAAAAAATAGCTTCAAAATTTCCAAAATACAACAAAAAGTTGTGTCGAAAATATTGCCCCTACAAACATTTTTCCACAAAAAAACATTACGGCAGTTGTCACCCCAAAAATTGTCGTTTTCCCAAAAAAAAGCTGTACAAATTTTCTTCGCTACAAATGTTGTCAACGTTTTTTACTGCCTTTGCGATGAAAAAAGGCAGGCCACAATTTTTAAACACCCCTATGTATTGTCCCCATAAATTTCCAAAAATCGTTACTCAAAAAAAGTTGCTTCAATTACCAATAAACCCAAAAGTTGTCGTTGCAAAAATTGTCACTACAAACATTATAACCTTAAAAAATTTATTGCGGGCAGTTGTTTATCGCAAATATTGTCGTTAAAAAAATTGCTGCTACAAAAAATCTTCGCTACAAATGTTGTCAAAGTTGTTTTCTTTCCATCGCGATGAAAAATGTCACGGAAAAATTTTAAAACACTCCCAGTATTGTCACTATAAATTTCCCAAATCGTTTTCAAAAAAAACTTGCTGCAAATTACCACTTTCAACCCAAAAGTTGTCGCTGCAAAATTGCCACTAAAAAAAACATTTTTTTAAACCCCAAATACCCTTTTGGGGGAGTTGTCAACGCAAATATTGTGTTTACAAAATAGCCCCTTTAAATATCATCGCAAACAAATTTTTTGTCATCGTTGTCGCTTTCCATCGTGATAAAAATTTTCACGACTACAAATTTTAATATTTTACGTATTGTCAATATAAAAATTTCCCCTGTTTACTCAAACCCAAAATAAATGGGAATTAAAAAAACCCCGACAACCCAAAAGTTGTCGTTTGAAAATATTTCACTGCAAAAAAATTCAAAACCCCAAAAATTTTACGGCAGTTTCACCCCAAAAAATTGTCGTTACAAAAAAAGCAGTTTCCAAAATTTCTTCGTACAAAAGTTGTAAACGTTGTTGCTTTTCCAAACGCGGGTGAAAATGGCACGGCCACAATTTTAATAAATCTATGTATTTTCACTATAAATTTCCAAGGCGTTTTCTCAAAAAAACTTTGGGTGCAATTTTCCACTAAAACAAATGTTTTTGCCCGCAAATATTGCCCCTACAAAATTCTAAACCCCCAAAAAATCATTCGGCAGTTGTCAACGCAAAATTTTTGTCGTTATAAAAAACAGTGCTACCCCAAAAATCACGCAACAAATTTTTTGTCAACATTGTTGCTGGCCCTCGCGATAAAAAAACACGGCTAAATTTTAATCACTCTTGTATTGTCCATAAAAAGTCCCTTTCGTTACTCAAACAAAGTAGTTTCAATTACCCGAAAACAAATGTTGTCGTCGAAAAAGTTGCCCCTACAAATATTCTAACCACAAATATCATTGGCAGCAGTTTTTTACCGGGAAATATTGTCGTTCAAAAGTAAACTGCTTCAAATATCATCGTACAAATTTTTGTAAAAGTTGTTGCTTTCCTTTGCGATAAAAATGTCACGGCTACAATTTTTTTAAAAAACTTATGTTTTGTCACTATAAATGTCCAAGTCGTTACTCAAACAAAATAGTGCAATTACCAAAGACAAAAAAATGTTGTCGTCGAAAATATTGCCATAAAAAAAATTTTAACCCCAAAAAATCATTGCGGGAGTTGTCACCGGGAAATATTGTCGTTACAAAAATAGCTGCTCAATTATCTTCGCTATAAATGTTGGCAAAGTTGTTGCTGCCATTCGATTAAAAAAGTCAAACCCCAATTTTTTAAACACTTATATATTGTCCCCTTTAAATTTTCCTGTCGTTACTCAAACAAAATTTGGTTTTTAATTACCCTACAACCCAAAGTTTTCGTTGCAAAAATTGGAAAAAAAAACATTATAACCAAAAAATTCATTGCGGCAGTTTTTCATCGCAAAAAATTTTCGTTAAAAAAAAATAGCTGTGCAAAAATTTTTTCGCTACAAAATTTTGTCAACGGGTTTTTGCTGATCGTGATGAAAATGTCACGGCCACTTTTAATTTATCTATGTATTGTCACTATAAATTTCCAAGTCGTTACTCAAAAAAAGGGTTTCTGCAAAACCAATAAGCAAATTTTTTGTCCGCTGCAAATATTGTCACTAAACTTTTTAACCCCCAAAAATCATTGCGGGAGTTGTCAACGCAAAAAATTGTCGTTATAAACATTGCTGTCAAACATCATCCCCTACAAATTTTTTGGCAACATTGTTGTGGCATCGCCCATTAAAAAAGTACGGCTTTCAATTTTAATCATCTATTATTGTCACTAAAATGTCCATTTCGGTTTCTCAAACAAAAATGCTGCAAAAATTTCCACGGGCAACAAATGTTGTCGCGAAAATATTGCCAAAAAAAATTTAACCACAAAAATTTATTTTAGGGAGGGTTTTCACCGCAAAAATTGTCGTTTCAAAAAATTGTGCCAAAAATCTTCGACAAAATGTTGTTTAAAGTTGTTGTGCCATGCGGGTAAAAATGTCCGACCACAATTTTAATTTACTTATGTATTGTCCCTATAAAAAGTCCATGTCCTTTTCTCAAAAAAAAAGGGTTGCAATTTTCCACTACAACAAAGTTGGGCGTTGCAAATTTTGTCACTATAAACATTTTTAACCTAATATCATTGCCCCGGAGGTTTTCATCGCAAATATTGGGCGTTTTAAAAAAATAGCTGCTGCAAATATCTTCGCTAAAATTTTTTGTCAACGTTTTTTGTGCCAAACGCAAAAGAAAAAGTCCGGGGCCCCAATTTTTTAAACGCTCTATGTATTGTCGAATAAATTTTTCCAAATCGTTTTCCAAAAAAATTTCTGCCTTTTTCCCCTACAAAAAAATTTTTGTCGCTGCAAATTGGGGGACTGCCCCAAAATTCTAACCCCAAATAAACATTGCGGCAGTTGTTTAAAGCAAAAATTGTGTTATAAACTTTGCTGTTTTAAAAAAATCATCGCAACAAATGTTTTCAAAAATTGTTTCTGGCTTTGCGGAAAAAAAAATGTCACGGCTACCCAATTTTTTAAACACTCTACGTTTGTCATGGAAATGTCCCTTTTCGTTTTCTAAAAAAAGTAGTTTCAATTACCCACGACAACATTTGGGTTTCGTCGAAAATATTGCCCCCACAAAAATTCTAACCACCCAAAAAATCATTTTCGGCAGTTGTAACCGCAAATATTGTCGTTTTCCAAGGTTTGTGCTAAAAAATTTTTTCGCTACAAATGTTGTCAAAAGTTGTTGTTGCCCTGCGATAAAAATGTCACGGCTTTCAATTGTAATCACTCTATGTATTGTCATATAAATGTCCATGTGTTACTCAAAAAAAGTGGTTTTCAATTTCCACTACAACAAATGTTGTCGTTGCAAATTTTTGTCAAATACAAACATTTAACCAAAAAATATTTATTGCGGCAGTTTTTCACCGCAAAATTTTGTCTCACAAAAATAGCTGGAACATATATATTGCAAAAAAAAAGTTTTTCAACGTTTTTTTGCTGCCATCGCGGGTAAAAATGTCACGGCCACAAAATTTTAAAACACTCTATGTATTGTAAAATATAAATTTTCCTTTTCGTTACACAAAAAAAATAGCTTCAATTACCCCTACAACAAAAGTTGTCGTCGAAATATTGCCCAAAAACATTTTAACCACAAATATCAATTTTGGCGTTTTCACCGCAATAAATTTTCGTTACAAAAAATAGCTTTTAAAAAATCTTCGCTACCCAAAAGTTGTTAACGTTGTTTTCTGCCCTCGCGAGGGAAAAGGGCACCCGGGCCCCAAATTTTAATCACTCTAGTATTGTTTTTAAAAAATTTCCAACTCGGGTTTCTCAAAAAAAAATTGCTTCAATTTTTACTACAAAAAATGTTGTCGTTTTCCCAAAAATTTTTCACTTCAAAAATTATAACCTTTTAAAAATCAAATTTCGACAGTTGTTCCCCGCAAATATTTTTCGTTAAAAAACAAACTTTCTACAAATATCTTCGCTACAAAAATTTTTGTAACGTTTTTTGCTGCCCTCGCGATGAAAAAATTAAAGGCCAATTTTTTAAACACTCTATGTATTGTCACTATAAATTTCCAAATGTTACCCCAAAAAAACTTGCTTTCAATTCCCAAATACAACAAATGTTGTCGCTTTCAAAAATTGCCCCCTACAAACATTCAAACCACAAATATCATTGCGGCAGTTTTTTTTCCAAAGAAAAAAATTGGCGTACAAAATAGCTGCCCACAAAATATCAACGCAACAAAAGTTGGGCATCGTTGTCGCGGGCCCGTGAATTAAAAAAGTCACGAATACCCAATTTTTTAAACACTTAAGTATTTTCATATAAAAGTCCCCGCGTTATCAAACCAAAATAGCTGCAATTTCCCCGAAAAAAAAAACAAATGTTGTCGTCGAAAAAAATTTTTTCCACTGCAAAAAATTCTAACCCCCAAAAAATCATTACGGGGAGTTGTCACCGCAAAAATTGCTTAAAAAACATAGCAGCTACAAATTTCTTCCCCTACAAAAAGTTGTTTATTCGTTGTTTGGGTGCCATCGGGAGAAAATGAACGGCCACAATTTTAAACCTCTATGATTGGGCATAAAATTTCCAAGTCTTTTCTCAAAAAAAAAAATTTCTGCAATTACCACTACAACCAAATGTTGTCGCTTTTCAAATATTGCCACTACAAAAAATTCTAACCCCAAATATCATTGCGGGGAGTTGGGAAGCAAAAATTGTCGTTATAAAAAAGATTGCTGCTACAAACATCATGCAAAAAATGTTGTAAAAATTGTTGCTGGGTTTCCCATTTAAAAATGTCACGGGGTCAAAATTTTTTTTACTTTACGTATTTTTAATATAAATGTCCCAAAAGTTACTCAAAAAAGTAGCTGCAATTAAAACCAAAAGAAAACAAATGTTGTCGCGAAAATGTTGCCCCTTTAAAAAAATTCTAACCACAAAATTTTATTGAGCCGGGTTTTTCAACCCCAAATAATTTGGCGTTTCCAACGTAGCTTTCTACAAAAAATAAACGCACAAATGTTGTCAAAGTTGTTGTTGCCATCGCGATAAAAATGTCACGGGGTACAAATTTAATCCCCTCTATGTTTTGTCAAATATAAAAGTCCAAAGTCGTTACTCAAACAAAATGGGGTTTCCAAATTCCCAAATACAAAAAATGTTGTGGGTTTCAAATTTTTTCACTTTCAACATTCTAACCCTAAAATATCATTGCAGCCGTTTTTCACCCCCAAATATTGTCGTCACAAACATAGCTGCAAAAAAATTCATCGCAAAAAAATGTTGCAACGTTGTTGGGTGCCATCGCGTTAAAAAAAGTCACGGCCAAAAATTTTTAAATTTCTCTATGTATTGTAAAATATAAATTTTTCCCTGTCGTTACACAAAAAAAATAGTTTCCCAAATTTCACTACAACAAATGTTGTCGTCGAATATATTTCCAATACAAACTTTTTAAAACCCCAAAAAATCAAATTCGGCAGTTGTAACCCCAAATATTGTCGTTACAAAACCCTAGCTGTACAAAAAATCTTCGCCAAATGGGTTTTCAACGTTTTTTTACTTTCCCTCGCGATTGGGAAAAAGTCACGGCCACAATTTTAATCACTCATGTATTGTCACTTAAATTTTTCCAAAATCGTTACTCAAAAAAAAATTTCTTCAATTACCACTAAAACAAAAGTTGTCATTGCAAAAAAATTTTTCACTACAAACATTTTAAAACCCTAAATTCATTTTTGGGGCAGTTGTCATCGCAAAAAATTGTCGTTCAAACATAGCTGTACAAATATCTTCGCTTAAAATGTTGTCAACGTTTTTGTGCCTTTGCGATGAAAATGGCAGGGCCCCAATTTTTTTCCTTTTATGTATTGTCACTTTTAAAAATTTTCCAAATTTGTTACTTTAAAAAAACTTTTCTGCAAATTTAAACCCCTACAACAAAGTTGTCGCTTGCAAATATTGCCCCCTACAAAAAAAATTTAACCAAAATATCATTTCGGGGGTTGTTTAAAGCAAAATATTGTGTCACAAAAATAGATGTTTCAAAAATCATGCAACAAATGTTGTCATCGTTGTCGCTGCCATCGTGATAAAAATGTCACGGGCTTCAATTTAATCACTCTACGTTAATTTTTCACTATAAAAAGTCCCTGTCGTTTCTCAAACAAAGTAGCTTTCAATTACCACGGGCAAAAAAATGTTGTCGTCAAAAAATTGCCACTGCAAAAATTCAAACCCAAAATATTTATTACGGCCCGGTTTTTTCACCGCAAATTTTTTGTCGTTCAAAAATAGCGGTTTCCAAAAAATCTTTGCTACAAAAAGTTGTCAAAAGGGTTTTTGCTGCCATCCGAAAGGAAAAAGTCACGGCCACAATTTTTAAAACACTTATGTTTTTTTCCTATAAAATTTCCCCAAATCGGTTTCTCAAAAAAAATTTCTGCAATTACCACTACAAAAAAATGTTGTCGCTGGGAAATTTTTCCAAATAAAACATTTAACCACAAATTTTCATTTTCGGCAGTTGTCAAAGCAAAAAATTGTCGTTTTAAAGATAAACTGCTACAAAAATCATCGGGAACAAATGTTGTCAACATTGTTGCTGGCATCGCGATTAAAAAAAAAACAAAGGCTACCAAAAATTTTTTTTCACTCTACGTATTGTCAATATAAAAGTTTCCCCCTCGTTTTCTCAAAAAAAAGTTTGCATGATTTAAAACCGGGCAACAAATGTTGTCGTCGAAAAATGTTGCCACTACAAAAAAAATTTTAACCCCAATTATAAATTTCAGCAGTTTTCACCCGGCAAATATTGTCGGGAAAAACGTAGGGTTTTCACAAATAAAACATCGCTACAAATGTTGTCAAAGTTGTTGCTGCCCCATGCGATAAAAATGTCACGGGGCCCACAATTTTAATTCCCCTCTATGTATTGTCAATATAAATGTCCCCTGTCGTTACTCAAACCCAAAATAGCTGCAAATTTCCACGACAACAAAATTTTTTGGGGGCGTCGGAAAAAAATTGCCATACAAAAAATTCTAACCACAAATATTTTTTTTTTTTTTTTTTTATTGGGGGGAAAAATTGTCACCCCAAATTTGTCGTTACAAAGTAGTTTCTAAAAAAATCTTTGCTAAAATGTTTTAAGGGTTTTTGCTGCCATCGCGAATTTTAAAAAAGTACGACCCAATTTTTTAATTTACTCTTTGTATTTTCACTATAAATGTCCATGTCGTTTTCTCAAACAAAGTGGGGTTTCAATTCCATACAAAAAATGTTTTTTCGTTGAAAAAAAATTTTTTCCTACAAACAATTTTAACCCTAAATATCATTGCGGCAGTTGTATCGCAAAAATTGTTGGTTAAAAAAAAAAGGCTGCAAAAAATCTTCGCTTTCAAATGTTGTCAAAAAGTTGGGTTGGGTGCCATCGCGATGAAAAAGTTCCCCGGCCACCAAATTTTTAAAACTCTATGTATTTTCGCTATAAATTTCCAAAATCGTTACTCAAAAAAAGTTGCTGCAATTTCCCCTACAACAAATGTTGTCGCCCCCCCGCAAAAATTGGGACTACAAACATTCCTTTTACCCCAAATTTTAATTGCGGGGAGTTGTCAACGCAAATATTGTCGTTTTAAACATTGGTGTACAAAACATCCCTTTGGGAAACCCCCTTTTTGTCCCCACATTGGGGGGCCGGGCATTTGCGAATAAAAATTCCGGCCCCCCTTTTCAATTTTTTTCCCCCTTACGTAAAATTTTCAATTTAAATGTCCCCCGTCGTTACCAAACAAAGTAGCTGCAATTACCCCGACAACCCAAAAGTTTGTCGTCCAAAATTTTTTTCACCTAAAAACCCCTTTTTAACCACAAATTCATTGGGCAGTTGTCACCGCAAATTATTGTGTTACCCAAAGTAGCTGCTACAAATTTTATCGCTACAAATGTTTTTCAACGATGTTGTTGCCATCGCGATTTAAAAAAGTTACGGGTTCAATTATAATAAATCCTGTATTGTCACTAAAAAATGTCCATGTCGTTACGCAAAAAGTAGTGCAACCCACCCGACAACAAAAGGGTTTTCGTCCCAAAATATTTCCACTACAAAAATTCTAACCCCCAAAAAATTTTATTGCGGCAGTTGGGCACCGCAAAAATTGTCCCCCTTTCCCCCCCCAAAAAAAGCTGCCTGCAAATATCCCTTTGCTCAAATGTTGGGCAACGTTGTTGCTGCCATCGCGATAAAAAAGTAAAGGGCCCCAATTTTAAACACTCTTGTTTTTGCCACTAAATAATGTCCCCATGTCGTTACTCAAACCCAAAATGGGGGCAATTACCACTTCAAAAAATGTTGTCGTTACAAATTTTTGTCCCCCCCGAAACATTATAACCATAAATATCATTGCGAAGTTGTAAACGCAAATATTGTCCCTTTTTTAAAAGAGCTGGTTTCAAAATTTTTTTCGCCTAAAATGTTGGGCAACGTTGTTGCTACCCTGCGATGAAAATTTTCAAAGGCTACCCAAATTTTTAAACACCTATGTATTTTCCCCTATAAATTTTTCCCAAGGGCGTTTTCTCAAAAAAAAGTTGCTTTCAATTACCCCTTCAAAAAAAATGTTTTCGCTGCAGATAATTTTCACTACCAAAAATTCCCAACCCCCAAATATCATTGCGGAGTTGTCAAAAGCCCCAAAAATTGTGTTACAAAAATAGCTGTAACCCAAAATTTCAATTTGTACCCAAAAGGTTTTTCAACGTTGTCGCTTTCCCTGGATAAAAATGTCACGGCTTACAATTTTAATCCCCTCAAAAGTATTTCACTATAAAAGTCCTTTTCGTTACTCAAAAGAAGTAGCTGCAAAAATTAAAAAAACCAAATACAAAAAAATGTTGTCGTTTGAAAAAAATTGCCAAATCACAAAAAATTCTAAAACCCCAAATATCCCCTTTGCGGCAGTTGTCACCCCAAAATTGTCGTTACAAACATAGCGCCCCACCTTTTTTTTCGGACAAAAAGGTGCCCCAAAATTGTTACTGGATCGGATTAAAAAAAGTAAAGGCCCCAATTTTAATCACTCTATGTATTTCGCTATAAGTCCCCCCCCCCCCCCCCCCCCCTCAAACCCCAAACCCAAAAATGGGTTCTCAACCTTTCCCCTTACCACTACAACAAAAGTTGTCGTTGCAAAATTGTCCCCCTACAAATTCAAAACCCTTAAAAATTTTTATTGCGGGGTTGTCCCCGCAAAAAATTTTTTCCCACCCAAAAAAAATTTGCTGCAAAAAAATATCTTTGCAACAAATGTTTTCAACGTTGTTCTGCCATCGCGGAAAAAAAATTTTCCGGCCAAATTTTAATCACTTATGTATTGTAACTTTTAAAAATTTTCCCTGTGTTACACAAAAAAAATAGCTACAATTACCACTTCAACCCTTTTTTGTGTCCCCAAAATATTGCCCCTACAAACTTTTTAACCACCCAAAAATCATTTTCGGGTTGTCACCGCAAAATTTTTTGGGGTTTCAAAAATGTGTGCAAATACCGATTAAAAAAATTTGGTTTTCATTACGTTGTTGTGCCATCCGCCCAATAAAAAAGTAAAGAACCCCAATTTTTTAAAATCTATGTTTTTCACTATGGGCCAAAGTCCCCTTTTCTCAAAACAAAGTGGTTGCAATTACCACACAACAAAAGTTGTCGTTTCAAATTTGTCAACAAACATTTTTAACCCCCCCTAAATATCATTGCGACAGTTGTCATCGGGAAATATTGTCGTTTTTTTTAAAAAAAAAGCTGCAAATATTTTTGCTACAAAAAATTTTTCAATTGTTGTTTCTTTCCCCCCGCGATGAAAATGTTTACGGCCACAAATTTTTTTTCACTTGTTTTTGTCACTTTAAATTTCCAAGTCGTTACTCAAAAAAAGTGCTGCAATTACCACTACAACAAATGTTGTCGTTGAAATATTGCACTACAAACATTTAACCAAATATCATTGCGGCAGTTGTCACCGCAAATATTGTCGTTACAAAATAGCTGCTCAAATATCTCGCTACAAATGTTGTCAACGTTGTTGCTGCCATCGCGATGAAAATGTCACGGGGGGGGGGGGGGGGGGGGGGGGGGGGGGGGGGGGGGGGGGGGGGGGGGGGGGGGGGGGGGGGGGGGGGGGGGGGGGGGGGGGGGGTTTTTTTTTTTTTTTTTTTTTTTTTTTTTTTTTTTTTTTTTTTTTTTTTTTTTTTTTTTTTTTTTTTTTTTTTTTTTTTTTTTTTTTTTTTTTTTTTTTTTTTTTTTTTTTTTTTTTTTTTTTTTTTTTTTTTTTTTTTTTTTTTTTTTTTTTTTTTTTTTTTTTTTTTTTTTTTTTTTTTTTTTTTTTTTTTTTTTTTTTTTTTTTCGGCAGTTGTCAACGCAAATATTGTCGTTAAAAACATAGCTGCTACAAAATCTCGCAAAAAATTTGTCAAATTGTTGCTGGGGACGCGATAAAAAAAGTCACGGCACAATTTTAATCACTCTAGTAAATTGTCCCTAAAATTTTCCCGTCGTTTTTCCCCAAAAAAAAATGGTTTCAAATTTCCACTACAAAAAAAAAGTGTCGTGGGAAAAAATTTGGGGGTACAAACATTTAACCAAAATATCATTGCGGCAGTTGTCAACGCAAATTTTTTGTCGTTAAAAACATAGCTGCTCAAAATCTCCCCAAAAAATGTTTTCAACCTTGTTGCGCCCTCGGATAAAAAAATCACCCACAATTTTAATCAACCAGTATTGTCCTTTAAAATTCCCGTCGTTACCAAAAAAGTTGCTGCAAATTTCCACTACAAAAAAATGTTTTTCGTGAAAAAAATTGGGCCCCACCAAAAATTCTAACCACAAATATCATTTCGGCCCGTTGTCACCCTTCCCAAATTGTCCCTTAAAAACATAGCTGCTAAAAAAATCCACCAAAAAATGTTTTTCAACTTTTTTGCGCCAAACGGATAAAATGTCACGGCCACAATTTTAAAACACTCCCTTTTAAATTTTCCCTTTAAAAATTTTTTGTCGTTTCTCCCAAAAAAGGCTGCAATTAAACCCCGCAACCCAAAGTTGTCGCGAAAAAAATTGCCACTAAAAATCTAACCACAAATATTTATTTCCCGGGAAATTTGTCCCCCGCAAATATTGTCGTTAAAACATAGCTGCTACAAATTCTTTTGCAAAAAAAATTTGTCAACCTTGTTTTCTGGCCCTCGCGATTAAAAAAGCACGGCCCACAATTTTTTAAACACTCCGTAAATTGGGCCTATAAATTTCCCCGTCCCTTACTCAAAACAAAGTTGCTGCAATTACCCACGCAACAAAAGTTTTCGTCAAATATTTCCCCAAAACCCCTTTTAAACCCACAAAAATTTTCGGCCGTTGTCCCCGGGAAATATTGTCGTTAAAACTAGCTCTTTCAAAATCATCCAAAAAATGTTGTCAACATTGTTTCTGCCCTCCGGGGATAAAAAATTTTACGGCTACAATTTTAATCACTCTAGTATTGTCACTATAAATGTCCCCCCTCGTTACTCAAACAAAGTAAGGCCCGCAATTACCCCACAACAAATGGGTTTTCGTCGAAAAAATTGCCACTACAAAAAATTTTAAAACCCCAAAAAATCATTTCGGGAGTTTTTCCCCCAAAAAGCAAATATTGTCGGGAAAAAACAAACTTCTACAAATATCCCTACAAATTTGTCAAAGTTGTTGCTGAGCCCATCGCGATAAAAAGTCCCCCCACAATTTTAATCACTCTATTTTGTCACTATAAATTCCATGGGCGTTACTCAAAAAAATGGTTTCAATTTCCAAACAACAAAAAGTTGTCGTTGAAAATATTGCCCCTACAAACATTTAAAACCCCAAAAAAACATTGCGGCAGTTGTCACCCCAAATATTGGCGTTTAAAAAAAAGCTCTCAAATATCTTCGCTACAAAAGTTGTTTAACGTTGTTGCTTTCCATCCGCGATAAAAAGTCCCCCCCACAATTTTAATCACTCTATTAAATTTTCCTATAAATTTTTAAGCGTTACTAAAAAAAAGTTTTTGCAATTAAAACCCCACAACAAATGTTGTCCCCTGAAAAATTGCAACAAAAAACATTCTAACCCAAATTCATTGCGGCAGTTGTCAACGCAAATATTTTCGTTTTAAAAAAATAGCCCAAAATCATCCCCAAAAAAGTTGCAACTTGTTGCTGGCCCTCGCGTTAAAAAAAGTCACGGGCCCACAAAATTTTAACACTCTAGTATTGTCCCCCATAAAATTTTCCCCCCCCCTTACTAAAAAAAAGGGGGCTGCAATTAAACCCCACAACAATTTGGTGAAAAAATTGCCCCTTAAAAAACATTTTAAAACCCCAAAAATCATTGCGGGATTTTTAACCGGGGGAAAAATTTTTCCTTTTTAAAAAACTGCTTTAAAAATCCGCAAAAAATTTTTTCAACTTGTTTCGGCCATCCGATAAAAATTTTTACGGGGAAAAAATTTTAATCACTCTATATTGTCACTATAAATTTTCCCCGGCCCTTTCTCCAAACAAAGTACCCGGGAATTACCACGACAAAAAAATGTTGTCGCAAAATATTGCCACAAAAAACATTCCAAAACCCCAAATATCATTGCGGAGGGTTTTCACCGCAAATAAATTTTTTTTACCAAAAAAGTGCTACAAATATCTTTGCTACAAAAGTTTTCCCAACCCTTGTTGCCCCCCATCGCGATAAAAATGCACGGCCACAATTTAATCACTCTATGTATTTTTCCCCTAAAAAATGTCCATGTCCCTTCTCAAACAAAGTACTGCCCAAATTAAAACCCACAACAAAAGTTGTCGTCGGGAAAAAATTGCCACTAAAAACAAACTAACCACAAATTTTTCAAATTTCGGCAGTTGTCACCGCAAATATTGTCGTTACAAAACTAGCTGCTACAAAAATCTTCGCTACAAATGTTGTTTAACGGGTTTTTGCTGCCATCGGAAAAAAAAATTTTACGACCACAATTTTTTAAAACCTATTAAAATTTTCACTTAAATGTCCATGCCCTTTACTCAAACAAAATGGTGGGAATTACCAAAAACAACCAAAAGTTGTCGTTGGAAAATAAATTTTAAATACAAACATTTAACCAAAATTTCATTGCGGCAGGGTTTTTCACCCCAAATATTTTGTTAAAAACTAGCTGCTCAAATATCTTCGGGTACAAAAGTTGCAACGTTTTTTCCCGCCCCTCGCGATAAAAAATTTACGGCCACCCCTTTTTAAAAAAATCTATGTATTGTCCTAACAAATTTTAAATTTGTTAAATCAAAAAAAGGTTTTTGCAATTTTTCCCCTAAAAACAAAAGTTTTCGTTTCAAAATTTTACTACCCAAAAATTTAACCAAAATACCCAATTTGGGGGCAGTTTCAAAGCAAATATTGTCGTTAAAAACTAGCGCTAAAAACTTTCGCAAAAAATTTGTCAACATTTTTTCTGGCCCTCCCCGATAAAAAAGTCACGGCCAAAAAATTTAAAACACTCCCCCATTTTCCTTTAAAAAATTTTTCCTCCTTTTGTTTTTGTCACTATAAATTTTCCATGTCGTTACTCAAACAAAATGGGTTTCAAAATTTCCCCCTACAAAAAAAATGTTGTCGTTTAAAATATTTTCACTACAAAAAAAATTTTAAAACCCTAAATATCAATTTCGGAGTTGTCATCGGCAAATATTGGGCGTTAAAAACATAAACTGCTTTCAAAATTTTCTTCGCTACAAAAAAGTTTTCAACGTTGTTGGTTTCCATCGCCCATGAAAATGTCACGGCCACAATTTTAATCACTCTATGTATTGCAAATAAATTTCCAAGTCGTTACCCCAAAAAAAATTTCTGCCCAAAACCACTACAACAAATGTTGTCCCCTGCAGATAATTGGGCACAAAAACTTCCCCAACCCCAAAATTTTTCATTGCGGCAGTTGTCAAAGAAATATTGTCGTTACAAAATACTGCTACAACAAACATCGCTACAAATTTTTGTCAAAGTTGTTGCCGCCATCGCGATAAAAATGTCCAAAGGCAAAAATTTTTTAAACACCAAAAGTATTGTCACTATAAATGCCATGCGTTTCTCAAAAAAGAAGTAGCTGCAATTAAACCCCTTTCAAAAAAATGTTGTCGTCGAAAATGTTTTCCCTACAAAAAATTTTTAACCGCCCAAAAAATCATTGCGGCAGTTGTTTACCCCCAAATTTTTTGTCGTTACAAAAAAACCTTTTTACAAAAATTTTGGGTTTCAAATGGTGCCAACATTGTTTATTTCATCGCGATAAAAATGTCACGGGCCCCCAAATTTTTAAACACTTAAAGTATTGTCCCATAAATTTCCCCGTCGTTACTTTAAAAAAAAAAAAATTCAATTTCCCTACAACAAAAAATTTTTCGTTGAAAAATTTTTGCCCCTTTCAAACCCTTCAACCAAAAATACATTCGGCAAATTGTCAACCCGGGAAATATTGTCGTTACCAAAAAATAGCTGGGAAAAATATCTTTGCTACAAATGTTGCAAAGTTTTTTGTTTCCCTCGCGATAAAAAATTTACGGCCACAATTTTAATCATTTGGGAATTTTTAAAAAATAAATTTTTCCCCTTTGTTACTCAAAAAAAATTGCTTCAATTTTCCCCTACAACAAAAAGTTTTTCCGTGAAAAAAATTGCCCCTACAAACAATTTTAACCACAAATATCATTCGGCAGTTGTCAAAAGCAAAAAATTTTCGTTAAAAACCCTAGGTTTCTAAAAAAATCTTGCAAAAAATGTTGTCAACTTTTTTGTTGGGTCCCCGATAAAAATTTTCCCCCCCCCCGGGCCACAAAAATTTTTAAAAACTCTATGTATTGGGCCTATTAATTTCCAATTTGTTCTCAAAAAAAGGGCTGAATTACCAAAACCCCAAAAAATGGGTTGGGCGCGAAAAAATTGCCCCTTTCAAACATTCTAAAACCCCAAAATTTTTCATTGCGGCGTTTTCAACCCCCCAAATATTGTCCCTTAAAACATAGCTGCTACAAAAAACTTTGCAAAAAATGTTGTCAACTGTTGCTGGCCCTCGCATAAAAAAGTCACGGCCACAATTTTTTAAAACCCCTATGTTTTGTCCTATTAAAAAAAATTTCCAAAAACTTACTAAAAAAATTGGCAATTTAAACCCCACAACAAATGTTTTCGTCAAAAATTGCCCCTACAAAAATTCAAAACCCCAAATATCATTCGGCAGTTGTCAACGCCCAAAAATTGTCGTTAAAAAAATAAACTGCAAAAAATTTTCTTTGCTACAAATTTGTCAACCGTTTGTTGCTTTCCATCCGAAAAAAATGTCACGGGGCCAATTTTTAAACACTCTTTGTATTTTGCTATAAAAATTTTCCCAAATCCCTAAATAAAAAAAAATTGCTGGCCCAAATTTCCACTAAAACAAATGTTGTCCCCTGCCAAAAAATTTTTACTACAAAAAATTCTAACCACAAAAAATCTTTTTGGCAAATTGCAACGCAAAATTTTTTCGTTATAAAAATAAAGGGTACAAAATTTTTCCCCAAAAATGTTGTCAACTTTTTGCTGGCCCTCCGGGGGATAAAAAAAGTTTTACGGCCACATTTTAAAACAATCTATTTATTGTCCTATAAATTTCCCGTCCCTTACCCCCAAAAAAAGTTGCTGCCCAATTTTCCCCCAAAACAAAGTTGTTTTCCCCCCCCCCCCCCCCCCGAAAAAAATTGCCCCTAAAACATTTTCTAACCACAAATTAAATTTGGGGAGTTGTCAACCCCAAAAAATTTTTTCGTTAAAACTACCCGCTAAAAACTTCCCCAAAAAATTTTGTCAACTTTTGCTGGCCAAACCCCGATAAAAATGTCACGGCTACAATTTTTTAAACCCCTCTAGTTTTGTCATATAAAAGGGCCCTGTCGTTTTCTCAAACAAAGTACTTCAATTAAACCCCGCAAAAAATGTTGTTTGTTTGAAAATATTGCCACTAAAAACAATTTTAACCACAAATACATTGCGGCGGGTTTTCACCGCAAAAAAATTTTTTCGTTACCAAAAATAGCTGCTACCAAAATCTTTCCCTACAAATGTTTCAACGTTTTTTGCTGCCATCGCGATAAAAAATGTCACGGCCACAATTTTAATCCCCCTTTTGTATTGTTTTACTATAAATGTCCCCTGTCTTACTCAAACAAAATGGTTTCAATTACCCCCCAAACAAATGTTTTTCTTGAAAATATTGCCCCTACAAACTTTTTAAACCAAAATATCATTGCGGCAAAATTGTCACCGCAAATTTTGTGTTAAAAACATAGCTGCTCAAATATCTTTGAAAAAATGTTTTTCAAGTTGTTGCCCCCGCCATCCCCGATAAAAAAGTCACCCCCACAATTTTTTAAACACTCTATGTATTGGCACTATAAATTTTCCCCGTCGTTAAATCAAAAAAGTTGGTTTCAATTTTCCAATACAACAAAAAGTTTTCGTGAAAAAATAAATTTTCCCCTACAAACTTAAACCAAAATAAACATTGCGGCAGGTTTTTAAACGCAAAATTGGGCGTTAAAACATAGCTGCCAAAATCTTTGGTACAAAAGTTGTCAACGTTGTTGCCCGCATCGCGATAAAATGTCACGGCTACAATTTTAATCACTCTATGTATTGTCACTATTAATGTCCATGTCTTCTCAAAAAAGTACCGCAATTACCCCAAAAAACAAAGTTTCGTTGAAAATATTGCCCTACAAACTTTTAACCACAAAAATCATTGGGGGCAGGTTTTCACCGCAAATATTTTCCCTTCAAACATACTGCTACAAATATCTTTGTACAAATGTTGTCAAGTTGTTTTCGGGGCCCTCGCGATAAAAGTTTACGGCCACAATTTTAATCACCTA
>JBBMOL010002737.1:0-21564 GCA_037954665.1 Laguncularia racemosa
TGATTAGGGGTTGAACTTTTAAGATTTAACACTCTTGGATTCCTTGGTATTGGCTACGAATGTGGTAGTAAAATTTGAAGCAAATCGTAAAGGATTGAGTGTAGTGTTCAATTGGTGAAGAGGATTTGTGTTGTGTACATTTATTTTCGGATTTGAGGAGTGGCAATTGAGTTTTTAGATTTGAAATTTCGATTTTGAGGTGTGAGTTAAGGAAGCAATTTGAATTTCAAAACACACATTAAGTCATTGTTTAATTGTGTGTTCATTTGAATTTGAAAGTGGCTCCTTACCTTTTGTGGAATATTGAAATTAATGATCTCATTTTGAATTTGAATTTAAGCTACCTTTTGTTGTGAGTTATGGTTTGAAACTTGTATAGAAGTGGAAAAATACAAGTGTGGAAAAAGTGTGTATGTGTGTGCCGCAACATGTATAAAGGTTATGTGTGTGGAGTTGTGTTTTTGTAAAATTAGTGAAGGGTATGTATGCGTGGCGTTATGTGGGGTTATGTTGATTGAAGGTGTTGCAACGTGGGTGATTGGTGTTGTGGTGAAGTGAGTGCATTGTGATTAGGTGTGGTGGTGGTGTAAATTTGTGGAGTTGTGTTTTAGTGTAAGGTGCTGCACATTAAGACTCATTGTGAGTGTAAAAATTTAGCAAAAAAGGAAGGTTGAGTAGTGGAAATTTTAAAAATTCAAACAAATCATTAAAGTGTAAAGTAATTGAACTAGTTACTTAAACCTTGTTGTTGAATTTAATTCTATCTACTTGAAAGTAGTTGAGTGTACTTCATTGTGGTTTGGTTGTTTTCTTGAACCATGGAAGTGTGAAGATAATTATTGTATTGTGGATTTGAGTACAATCATGTCTGGTGAAATGTTTCATTATGCTAAGATATTGCATTGGGACATGAACTTCTTTTCAAACCATTGATAAAGGACAAAGAGAAAACTTGTTCCATACTTCTTGTAGGGTAAAAGGAAACTTGTGCACAATTATTATTGATGGTGGTAGTTGTACTAATGTTGTAGCTGCATCATTAGTATCGAAGTTGAAACTTGAAACTATCCCTCATCCCAAACCCTATACATTACATTGGTTGAATGATCAGGATGGTCTTTGTGTGACCCAAAGGGCTAGGGTCCCCTTAAGTATAGGGGGAATAAGTACTATGATTAGCTTGAATGTGATATTCTTCCTCTTTGTGCATCCCATATATTACTGGTAGACCAGGGTTTTGTATGACAGGATGGTATTACATGATGGGTATAGAAATATTTTATTTTTCAAAAAGATGGAAAACTTTATAGTATTGAACCCTATGTCGCCATCAGAGGTCTAGGAGATGCAAAGACAAAAATAAAACAGCCATCACATAATTTTGGCGATCATACCCACATGATCAAACCTTTAGAGGAATAAACTGTGCAGACCAGGTATGCCAACCTTCAAAGGTTCTTGAGGCTCTAATGACAGGGAGCCAACCCTTGAGCATAAAATTTTTCAGATACCAATGTGCCAACCTTCAAAGGATCTTGATGATCATAGTCAGACGGCAGACCCCCAGAGAGCCAGACTGTTTAAAGACAGTTTGTTCCCCTTCAAAGGTTTCAGAGGGTAATGTTAGGAGACCATGAAGATCAGCAACATACAAATGAGTTAGACAAGGAGGAAATGGTTCTAGTGGAACAGGTTGATACAGGGGCGACTTTATTGGATAATGGAGCATTATTTGTGTGCAGATGAGATCATCCTTAGAAAGGAGAAGGGGAAAACAATCACCACCCATGGTATTCAGATTTTGGGTTTTCTGCATTTGATATTTTTTCAGGTGCCTTGTGGAGGAAACAAAGTCTCTACTGCATTTGATCTACTAGATTTGAGGACAATCTTTTTGGGGCCCCGAGGAGATGATAGGAATCAAAATCTAACGAGACTTATCTTTAGGGCAAGAATTAAATGAATTCGAATTTTGGCAATAAGGGCTATTTTGAGCAGATCGACCCTAGAATTATTATATAATTAACCTCTTTTATTTATTCTTGTATTGTGTTTTCTAACAAGCACACTTATAATATTTTATAGGGCGAGGGGACAAACTCACTCAGACTCAGCTTGTGGGTTATCCAGGGGACCAACCTGAACCGGCGATGAGCTGGGCCGATGAATCCTATAGAAGACCGGCATCTTGAAGACCAATTTCTTTTATTATTTTTCATTTGCATGGACTATTTATGTTGTAATAATTTTGGGTCACTTTTATTTCCTGTAATTTTCTTTTTAGGGCTAGCCACCTTAAAAGTGGCAAACTTGCAATTTTGACCATTTTCAAACCCCTAGGAGTAGCAAGTAAAAATACTTGCTTGGGAGAGGGTTTGAGGAGGCCATTTTTTTTGCAGAATTGAGAGACACTTTCACGTGTAGAATTAGGGTTCATTCCTTAGTTCAAAACTCTTATCAATTTCAACCCAAGAATTGGAATTGTGGCGAGTGCGACGAAGGGGAATTGTGAGTCATATCGATTCCATCTTTGGGGTATGGGTTTTTTTCTTTCTTAGTGAGTCATATCAGGGTAGATTTGAATCTTTCTTGGACATTTTTTTTCGTGAATAATCATCTTTTAAGATTGATTGTTCATTGAGCACTTGAATTATATATATCATTTTAGCTTGTGGCTGTGAATTTGTGATTGAAAGGGGGAAGTGGATTTCACAGTTTTATTGCTTTCTTTGACCTGATTTCCACGTGATTTTCAAACCTTATTGTGGTTAAATTGGTGAATGTTACAAATAGAGATTATAATTACATCATTTGATCAACATTTTCCATCAAAATCTCCAAGGTGTTCACGTGGATTGTCTCATTAGTGGGGCCGGTTTGTGATTGACTTGAGACTTGTTTTCTTTGGGTCGATTGATTGTGTTTCAAAGTGGTTTTGAGCACATCAACTTTGGTATCAGAGCAATCTAATTTGGATACTTAAGATTTATCACTCCTCATTGGAAGAATTGGTTAAAAAACATTGAATTTGACACCATTATTCATGTGATTGAGACTAGTTTGATTGACATTGTTTCTTTGTCTTTCAAATTGGTTTTTGTATGTGCATAATCTTGGTTTTGAGCACATCAAAGAAGGTTATTGGAAATAAGAAATCAAGTGTCTTTGCCCTAAGGCCTATTAGAGGGGTTTAGGACTTATTTCTTGAGCAAATACCTAAGGAACCACCCCTTTTTTTGAGGGCATAGAGCATTACATTGACCTATAGCAAAGTGTGGCATTGCTAAGCAGACCACCTATCATATGAATCTAGAGTAAACTACTAAATTGAAGAAACAAGTGGACGGTTAATTGAACATAGCTATGTAAGAGGAGCATGACCCTTAAAACAATACCTACTCTACTTGTTTAAGAGAAAAAGGGATCATAGCACATGTGTATTAACTATCAAGCTATTAATAAGATCATGTTAATTATAAATACCTTTCCCGAAGCTAGATAACATGCTAGATAAACTCCATGGTGCTCATTGCTCATATCTTTTTAAAGATCAATCTAAAGTGTGAATACCATCAAATACATAGAGAACTAGAGAAGGTGGAAAAATGGCTTTCAAGATGACGCATGGTCCTATGAATGAATGGTCATGCCCTTTGGTTTAAGCAATGTGCCCAATACATTTATGAGGTTAAGATATGCCAAATTCCTACAAGTATACAAATGGAACCAATGTAGGCATGCCCTTCAATTATATCTTTCAAATCATCTACACTAGCAATCCATCCATCTTTTTTCAAAGGATGATTTTTAGTAAATAACCAAAAATAACACTTGGGCTAAAGGTCAAGTTGGTAATTTTTTAACATCTCTCCCCTAGAGCCTAGGAATCATATACCCCCTCCGAAATAGAGCACCTTGGCTACTAGAAGGAAAGCACCTATGCCTAACAAGATTAAGTGAACACCTAAATTATGGTATTTTATTTCTATCTTTCCATACATTAACAAAGAATGCAAAAGATTCGTCAAAAGTCTCAAGGCCTAGAAGTGCATGATAAATAACACTTAAGCCCAACACTATTTAGAAAATTAAATGAAGTATCCTCATATAAGTATGGAAAGGTGTCTATAACTTCCCCATTAGGCTTTTTCTCCCTAAAACCTAGAGTAGCTAAATGTTGAAAAAATTTAATCCTTGTTCTTCATAGGCTTTTTGGATACAAAATGAGTACTTTAAAATATTCATTGCTTTGGCCCAGAAAATGATTAATCTAACCATAGGGTACATGAGCTCTAATAGTTTATAAGATAAATTGATAAGTCATACATTTTTTACCTACTAAGTGAAATCGGTGTTTTGTGTTCCATAGCATTTCGTACAAAATCGTTTTTTGCACACAATATGCATGGCATTAACTATTCAATGGTTTCTTTTTTCCTTGGTAAATGAGAGATTACCAAACATCTAGCATTCCCTCATGCATGGCACCGATGAGTCTTTTAAGGAAAAGAAAAAGAAAGAATATGCCTTCACCATGTGAAAAAAGTAATAATAGCATAGCACTTTGAATTCAATATGAGATTTTTTTTTTTCAAAAACATTTAGATTACATTAAAAAGAGTAGTATAAATTTAGCATAAAATAAAAGGTATTTCTAATTTTATTTTATCTATTGAGGCCTCTTAGCATCAAAAACCCTTTTTTCTTTTTTAAATCACATATAAAAGAAAAAAAAAGTAACTTTGGAATTACTAATCACAAATTCATAGATGAGATAAATATAGATAAGGCAATGGAGCCATCATAGTATTTTTCTTTTAATTGCTTTGAAAGCAAGATGGTAATTTAAAGCATTTGCTAATTTTAGTTCAAATAAACCCTATATTGTTTATATTTTTTTTTCCCTTATTTTAAATTCATCTTGACGAGCCATTTTATTTTTTCTTTTTGAATTTAAATTTCCCTTCTCTTCCTTTTTATTTTCATTATCCTACATGTATGCAATCTACATGAATGAATTTGGTAGGTAAATCATTCTATACTATTTGAGGTAATTTCAAAGCTCATGTTAATTTTTTATTTGTATCATCCTTAATCTCTTGTGAGTGCATGCCCCTAAAACTTGTGCATCATTTTCCTACAAATTCTCCACTTTTTTTACCTCCATCTCA
Organism: Laguncularia racemosa; assembly: GCA_037954665.1. Classification (NCBI taxonomy): domain Eukaryota; kingdom Viridiplantae; phylum Streptophyta; class Magnoliopsida; order Myrtales; family Combretaceae; genus Laguncularia; species Laguncularia racemosa. Next base: position 5,172 of record JBBMOL010002737.1, read on the forward strand.
TGAACCCAATAAACTGCCTCTTTGCTAGAGTCACACATTTAGTTTTTGCCTTTGCCTTCGATGTTCACCATCACCATTGTTAGCATGGGAAGTCCAGTTAGTAGGTTCCATTATCCCCCAATGCCCACTTTCAATTGCCTCTTTTTCCATCTCCATCATTGTCATTGTTTTCCTAGTTTTTTTATTATTTTTTTTTTCTTTTTTGCCTCATATATAAATTTTCTCTAGTCGAAGGGAATCGTTATTTTCAAAGCAAATAGTTTTCCCAAAAGGGAATGTTTTAACCCCTTATATACCTATAACAACGACTGAAACTTCTACTACTTAAGCAATACGTTATGCTAGGTTTAAATCCCTTGTAATATTCACAGTATGAATATATACCAATAGCATGTAGTGATGTACCTAATCCCTATTTTGGGAAATAAAGTTTGTCAAAATGTGAGTAAAAAAAATGAGTTTTAATTTTTGGTATTTTTGTGTTTATTAAAAGGGAAATAAAACTTTTTGAATGAAGTTTGAATCTTTGGTTTTTTTGGGTTTTTATGATAAGGGAAAAAAAATAATTTTATGGTTTTTTATTTTTTAAGCAACTAAAATTAAGGATTGGAACTTTTTAAAAATCAAATTAAACTGTTTGAATGGGAAAGGGGTTTGAACTTTTAATTATGCCCATTTTTATAAAAACCCAAATGGGTTTTAATGAAAAAATTGATAAAAACCTGACTAGTTTAAATTTAAAAAAGGCTTCCCAATCGAGGGACTAATAAGATAAATTTAAAGAAAACTTTATTCTTTCAATAAGATAAAGGTGTCATAACACTCGAAAAGAGCCTATAATATCAATATTATTTCTGAACAATTTTTTTCAAAATTTGGGTTTATTAAGATTTATAGGCAAATACAAAATAATTGTTTAAAAAAAAATAATTATCTAAAAGGAAAGAAAAAACTTTTAATCCATTTAAGATAACTTTACCGCTAAATATCGCTATCAAAAACTTCTTCCTTATGCTTATCAAAATTAGTGCTTTAAAATTTTTTTAGCATGTTTTGGAAACAGTAACCATTTAATTTAAAAGAAAACCCCTTTCTTTTTTTTTTGTATTCCAAGTTGATTTATTTTAGTTTTTGAACTTGTTCTTCTTTAGTTTTCTTCTTGCCCAAAAAATTCTCTTCAATCTTGTTTGTATGATAGACCTGTATAAGTTTGGAAACAAATTTTTTTAACTTGTTTCTTACAAATAGAACCCTCTGAGCTCCATTTAAATTTTGCATTTAATGGCTTTTTATGTTTGGTTTGGGCTTTGATTTCAACACTTTTTTGATGAAAAATTTTATAAATCTTAAATTCCATGTATTTTCAAAGTACAAGAAAAAACTATTGCCAATCCATTCCCATGTTATGTAAAATCTGGGTCATCTACATCTTTAATCAAGATAACATTTATTTAAAAAAAATTGCGGGAAAAAATACCCTAATGTGGTAGTTCCCATAATTAATGTAGTTGACAAATAGGAAAAAACATGTGTTATAAAATAATGTAACAAGAAATCCTTATTGTTATTTTGGTGAAAGAAAATATGGGTTGAATCCTAAGTTTGGGTGTTTAGAGTTCCCAAAAATCAACATACAATCAATATATACAAATCCTTTAAAATTTAAAACCCTTAAAAGTCACCCATTAATGTAACGCCCAAAACTTGGAATCACAACTACCCGTTCACTACTACCAACCAGGAAGGCCCTAAAATCTATAATACTTCAAACCTGCTCTTACTTAGTCTCATATACTTAACAAAAAACAAAGGAATGATATGGTGAGTCTTTCCCAAATGTTGTTATTTAACAAAAAAATCTTAAGCAAAAATTTTGCTTATAACTTCAATTTAACCTAAAAACACCCATTTAAAAATGTTGAAATTTCTTGTCACTCTTTTCCACTAGAATTTAGTTTCTTTCCCATCTCACCCATGAATTGTCCCCAAGTTTCATTTATATACTTTGTTGTTCATTTTTTTCGCCCAGCTAAAAAAAAATGTAAGAAGGGGGGGTGAGCCTAAGTTCGCATGTGGTACCACACCCACATGCACTGACACTCCACTTTAATATCACTACATTTTGAACGACCCACCCCAAACCCCGTACAAACCCAATCCCAAATACTTTCGAAATTCGTTCCCTACGATGCCAACACCAAAAGTGGAAACCGGACCCGTTTTATAAGCGAGACAAGAACCTTGGTATAATGTGAAGACGCCACAATCGGGAAAAAGGGACCGATTGATAAGTCGGGTTAAACGCCACGGAAAAAAAAATCGATAAGTTCAAATTAGTTTTTTGAAAAACCAAAGGGAGAGGTGTCTCAAAAGTTTTTAAATGTTAAAGATGTAAATTCTTTTTTGTTCAAAACCTTAGGAGCTTTTAACTAGGTTAAAATTTCGTGAAAAACAAGTCCAAACAAAGTGCTTAGATAAGTTGCTTTAAAAACACAAAACAGAAAAAGTGGCCGGCGGGGATCAACCGTGTACTTTAGAGTGTAGTTCTATCCCAAAATTTTGTCCCCTTACAGGGCCCGTGCCTTGAAAGTCCCGCCCTCTTAACCGTGCGGTTGTGATTGTAAAAGAGCAAGGGTCTTCCCATGGTTTTTCCCCAATCCGTTCCCAAACTTATGATTGCCCCAACCCTTTTCCCGGCTTCAGGACATCCTTTATCAACTGTTAAGGTTTCCCCTTGATCGTCTCGCTCGACTTTTTGTGATTGGTCCAGGGGCATTTAAAGAGGATACACATCCTTCCCCGGCTTGACTCTCATCATGGATTTCATTCCCCCCCTCTTAAAAAGGATTTGTCCTAAAATTCACCCACATAAAAAGGACTGTTAGTAAAATTAAATGTGGCACTTATTTGATACTCACTGGGCAAATCTATCTTGTTTGCATTGTCGTTGATGCGCTAAAGAACTTGAAATGGTCCTCGCTCTAGGAAGTTTTTGACGATGTTGGGGGAAACGCTTTTGCGATGTAAACCCCAAACCCAATCCCCAGGTTAAAATCAGTTTTGTCGACGCCTTTTGGCTTGTTTCACATTGCTCTTTTTGTCGAAATGTTCAGCCTTGCCTTTGTGGCCGTTTAAAAAAATTCGGCCTTTTCGTGCCACAAAATTTTAAACATACTCAGAAATAGGCAAAGGTGAAAAACCCAAAAGGATTTAGGGGTTAAAACCTTACAAAATTAAAAGGGAGTAAATTGGGTGCAGAAGCACTGTGGTTATGGGGTAAATTCAACATGCGGTTTTAAAAAAATCCCCAATTTTTAAATATTTTTTTTTAATTCAGCCCTCAAAAAGTAGATAAAGTTCGATTCATACTCAATTTGCCATCGTTTTGGATGAAAAAAGTGTAAAAAATAATAACTTAGTTCTTTTAGCCCCAAAGGGCATCCAAAAAAAGCTCAAAAACTTTGCATCCCTACGATATAATTGTTCTGCATACCATGCAATCGACAACTTTTCCCAAAGAGTAAAATTGCAAATTACAAGCATCTCCGTTTTGTGACAAGGAATGAAAAGTGCATTTTTTGAGAAAACTAACAATACTACAAAAATGAATCCCCCCATGTCAGGCCTGGGTAAACCTAACACAAAATCCATAGAATTTTTACCATGGCTCAGAGGAAAGGGGAAATGGGGGGTAAAGCCCTTGAGGGGGACTCTAATTTGTTTCCTAACATGACACATGCTACAAAATTCTCAATTCTGTTTTTTGTGAGGCCTAGAAGGTTCCTTCAAACCCAAATGTTTTAGTACGCCAAAAATGTCCATTAAAACCCTCCCCCATGAGACTCCCCCACTAGTAATTTCTTAAGGAGCAAAATTTGGGTTTCCAGTTTACTCTCCTAAACAAGAATCCTTCGTTTTTAAAATTTTCCCTGCCACTTTCTCACAAAACCTACCCTCACAAAAATCTCGTCAGCGCATATAACTCCCTTTAAGTGCTCAAAACCCAAACAGTCAAGAACTAAAAGTAAGGTAAAAGGGATACCTTTTAGGGTAGTGATCAGCAACAACATTTCTCTTTACCCTTTCTTGTAGGGAAACATATGGAAATTTGCAATCTCAAACAAAAAACAACCAATTGCGGTTTTCAATTTTTCAACCCAAATTGTGATCATTCCCCAAAATCAAATACAAAAAACCAATTCCCTTTCTAACCCCGTTGATACCAAAAAGATGAGTGCCTTTAAAACCCGATTAAGCACATACAAAAAAAAATTTGAAAACAAAAAAAACAAATTAAAAAAAAACTGTTCATTCAAGAACATGGTGTCAATTTCCAAAAAATTAACCAATTTTTCAATTATGAGTGTTTGAATCTTAAAACCAAAAAGATTAGCTTGATCAAAAAAATGATGTGCCCAAAACCAAGTTTAGCACACAAAACCAAAATTGAAAGACATTAGCAAAGTCATTCAAAAATAGCTTCAATCTCATGAACTTAGCGTCAAATCTCAATGCTTTTGAAAACCAATTAGACAATAATGTGTGTTCAATCTTAAACCAAATATGATATAGCTCTGTACCAAAAAGATGATGTGCTTAAAACCCCTTGGAAGCACAATCAAAAGATCAAGAAAACAATCTAAATTAATACAAAACGGTCCCCCCTAGTAAGCAATTCTCGGGGAAACCTTGAAGATTTGAGGAAAATGTTGCCCAAAGATTAATTGAACCCCATTGATAACTTAACCAAAAAACCACAATAAGGGTTGAAATATCCGTGGAAATCAGATCAAAGAAAGCAATAAAAATGAAAACCACCTTCCCTTTCAATCCTAGTTACGCCCAAAAATAACAATGAAGTTTTTAATCCCAAAGGGTTTAATAAACAATCAATTTAAAGATTGTTGTTCCCAAAATAGAACCCAAATAAGACCAAGAAGTCCAAATTATAGATATGATCACTGAGAAGAAACCAAAAAATCAAACAAAATTCAATTATATGGATCACAATTCGCCCCTGCACTGCCAAATTCTTTCTTTGGGTTGAAATTTATAGGGGAATTTTGGAATTGGAAACCCCAAACCCCCTCATGTTATAAAGTTTTGTTTTCGCAAAATGAGCCCCTCAAACCCCCTTTTTAAGCAAGTTTTTATTGCTATCCTAAGGGAAAAAGTGCTCAAATTACAAGTTTGCACTTTTAAAGGGGGCCTACCTAATGAAAATTACAAGGAAATAAAAGTGTTCCAAAACCAAAATACAACTAAATGTTCATAAAAGAAGAAATATATAAAGAAATGGTCTTCAGATGCCGGGCTTTTATGGATCCATTGGCCTAGCTCCCGCGGTTCAGGTCGGTCCATGGATAACCACAAGCTGAGTCTGAGGGGTTTGTCCCTTGCCCTGTAAAATATGATAGTGTGCGTTGGAAAGCACAAAACAAGAATAATAGAAAAAGGGGAAATATAAATATTCCCCGGGGAAAACTGCTCAAAATGGGGCCCTCAACGCCAAGATTTAAAAACCTTCAGTTCTTGCCAATGATAGGTTTTTTCGGATTTTTTTTCCTATAACCCCGATAACACACCATGGGCTCACCTCAACCAAAACAAGAAAAAGTTTATGGTACTTTGAATAAAGCAAGTGAAATAACTGAAGACAAATAAATAATTTTTCGTACTTTAAGTAAAATTAAATAAATAAATTTAAAATAATTTTTTCTAAATAGTTAAGAATTAAATTCAACCCAAGTGTTAAGTAAAGGTCAATTACTTTCAGACTTTAATTTTTTTGTTTGAATTTAAATTCCCCTCTGACTTTTCCCTTTTTTTGCTTTGGTTTAACATAATTAACTTAAATGGGAGAAATTAAAATAAAACACAAAAACAACTCACGCCACATAACTCCCCGTTTAGCTTAGGTTTCCCCAATTTTCCACTCCAAAACAAGTATCTAAACAACCAAATAAGATTAACGCCAAAATTTCACACACCTACACAAAGTACAAAAAAATAACTCTACACACACACCTCTTTAAAAACAGATACCTTTCCACTTTACGCAAAAAATCAAAACCCAATTCAAAGTAAAGGAGCTCAACTTCCAAATTCAGAAGGGCTCAATAAGGCAAAATTCTATAAAAAGGTAAGAAATTATTTCAAATTCAAAAAGACACAAATTAAATATGTGTGTTTTTAAATTTCAAATTGCTTTTTAAGTACACTTCAATTCTAATTTCAAATCTGAAAAAGTAATTGTGTTTCCCCCAAATTTCCAAAAATGACACACTAACAAAATTTTACTTTTTAAATTTAAACACCACTCTTCCCTTCATAGTTGTTATCTAGCATACACTTACACTTTTGTTCAATGTACAACATAATTCCCCACAACTTTCAAAAATCCAAAATGGCAATTCCCTCACTCAAACAAAAGCACAACACCAAAACAATACTCCTTTTTTTACCCACAATTCTATACATACAACCAGGGTGAAAAAACCTCCACAAAATTTTTTTTTTTAAAGCACAACCAAACCCAATACTTAAAAGTATACACTTCTTGATGAGATCCATGATGAGAGCAAGCCGGAAAAGGGAATGTAACCCTCTTGAAGTGCCCCCGGGACGTCAAAAAAGTCGAGCGAAAGACTAAAGGGAAGCACTTACGGTTGATAAAGGATGTCCATAAAGCCGAAAAGGGATTGGGGCAATCATGAATTTGGGAATGGATTGGAAAACCCATAGGAAGACCTTGCTCTTATAAAGTCAAAACCGGACACATTAAAGAGGGCATGTACTTTCAAGGCGGCCGTGTGGGCCTCAAGATTCCTAGAATCATACACGGTGATACACCGGTTTAAAAGGCACGGCCGTGTATGGAGTAAAGAAAATCCCAGAAAGATACACGGCAAAGTACAGGGGCGTTATTTTCCCCAAAAGTTGCACAGCAGATACACGGTCAAACTACACGGGGGTATGTTCCCAGAAGTTGCCGACAAGTACAGGCAAAAAGTAAACGGGCGGTACAAGGGTTACCCCTGTCGGACTTGTTTTTTTTCCCGGTTTTTATGTCATTAACTAAACTACTCTTTTTGGGAATTTTTTTTTTTAACAAATTGTAACCTAGATAAAAGCCCCTAGGGTTTAGAAAAATTAGAGTTAAGACTCATTGAACATTAAACATTTTTGAGGGCACCCTTTTGGGTTCTTCAAGAACTTATTCGAACTTATGGATTGATTTCCGTAGGTTCATCCCGACTTTCAATGGGTTTTTCCATTCCGATTGTGGCTCTTCACTTTTATACCAAGGTTCTTGTCCCCTTATAGACAACAGGTCGGGTTTTCCTTTTTAGGTGTTTGGGCGTTTTAGGCAAAAATTTCCGAACGTTTTGGGTATTGGGTTTGTCCGGTTGGCGGGGTTTTGTATATTTTGGTATCAGAGTTAGGTTTGCGAAACATCAGTTCTTTGAGGAAGGTAATAAAAAAACCCTAACTCCAATGTTCATTCAATTATCGTGTTCAATTCCGCAATTTTAAATTTGTTTTTGATAGTGTTATTTACTAGTCTTTTTAAAAAAAAAAAAAAAAAAAGAGAAAAAAACACCCGACCAAAAAAAAAGAAGGGAAAAGAAAAGAAAAGAAAAAGGTCAAAAGCCAAAAAAAAAAAAAATAGAGAAAAAAAAATTGGGATAGAAAAAATAGAGGAAAATTTTCGAACCCTAGATTTTTTTGAATTTACGGGAAGGAAAATTGATGTGTCGGGTTAGTTCCAAGAAAATTTGGAAAAGAGGAAATTGGTGATGATACATTTTTGTTTGTGAGGATACAAAGTGATGTGTGATATCATATTTGAGCGAAACAGTAAGGGGTGTACGTGGGGTTTTGATTTTTAATTTTATATTTTTTTGTTGACTTTTTTTTGCGGGAAACTATGTCGAGACAACTTCCCGGAAGGTGAGAGGGAAGGTTTGTGCTGGGTTTTAAAATTGAGGCTTGAGGGGAGAAAATAAAAGGGGATTTTCCCAAGAAGGAATGGAAAAAATTTTCATGAACGGGGAGCAAGATAGAGAATCCACAAACGTTTCCCAAGGGCATAAGGGGGAGAGCGTTCTGGAGAGTCCGGGGGTGGAGTGAAATGCCGGGTGATGACTTTATGGCCTTCTTTTGGGAGTTATAGGGGTTTTTATAGGGGTCGGAATAGAAGAAGAGTTTGGGGAAGATAGAGAGATAGGAATAGAGAGGATGACAATTGAGTGATAAAGTGAAGATTCCTCCTTTCCAAGGGAAAAATGACCCCGGGGGTATTTAAATGGAAAAAAAAGGTGGAGAGGGGTGTTTGATTGTCCAACTAAGGGGGAGAAAGGGAAGGTGAAACTTGCTGCCTTGAATTTTCAGATTATGCTATAGTGTGGTGGGATCAATTAATGTTGAATAGAAAAAGGAGTGCAAGCCACCTATTAGTTTTGGGAGGAGATGAAAAGATGATGAAAAGGGGTTTTTTATCCCCTGCGTATTACTATCGTAATTCCCAAAAAAATTGCAAACTCTGAGGCGGGAAGCCGAAGTGTAGATGAGTATTTCAGGAGAGGGAAAGTCACTATTTTTAGGGCAAATGTAGAAAGGTGAGACAAAAGGGTTTTAAATTCCTTGCTGGGTTAAATAAAGAAACCAAAATTGGTTAAATTGCGCTTTTATGTAGAATTGGAGGATTGGTTCACATGGTTATAAAGTTGAAAACCAGCACAAGGGGAAATGGTTTAGTAGTAGTGCACGATTTAAACAGGGTAATGGTTCATCCCTTGGAAGACTAAAAATGGAAGGGAAAGAAAAGCCTTTACCTACCAACCAAAAAGGGGAGCTGAGGAAAGCGGGTTCTACTCCTAGAAATCAAGGAAAACCTGAATCTTTACTTCTAGAAATCGTGACATTAGACTTTAAATGTCAAGGTAGGGGCCCATATTACTAGTCAATGTCCAAATGGGGTGGATGATTTTGCGTGTGATGGTGGTAAACTGGGGGGGGATAGTGAAAAGATGATATGCCACCATTAGGGATTTTTAGGATAATGAGGACCCTGAAATGGGAAGGCTAGGTGAAGTCAAGGTGAAGGAAGAAGGGAGGTGCAAAGAGAAAATATATTTCTACAGTGTTATTTAGGAGATCACATTTGTAGTTTGTATTGATGGAGGGGTTGCCCAATGTAGTGACAATTTTTTTGTTGGAGGCGGGGGCCAAAACTGTTAAAAACCCCTAGCCCATTAAATTGCAGTGGTTGAATGATAGTGGTAAACTGGGGGTGAGAAAGCAACCCTTTGATTTTTTTTTCGCATTGGTAGGTATGAGGATGAGGTGCAATTTTATGTTCCCAATGAAGCATGCATGTGTTTTTGGGGGAAAGGCCAGGGGCTTTTTGATAGGAATTTTTGTTCATGATGGCTTTTCAAACAAGTATACCTTGTTCCCCAAAAGGAAAAAAAATTTTTAACCCTTAAACCTTTAACACTAAAAGTATTGAGGATAAATTGCAGCTACAACAGTCATTGCAAAACAAAAGGTAGTGAAAAGCAGAGTGAGAGTGAGAAAAGCAAAAGACAATGAGAAGAAAAAAAAAAATAAAAGTCAAGATAAAAAGGGAAAAAGGGGGGAAAAGGCTGGAAAGGTGGAGAGGCCAGTTGAAGGGGAATCAATTTTTGGTGGTGGTGAAAAGGGAGTTGTGGGGAAGAGGAGTGAGTAAGGAAACGTTAGTGATGAGGCAACCTATTTTGTTGCGGTTTTTAAAGGAAACATGTTCGACTACTAACGACTTATCAAAAACTCTTTCCCTAGTGTGGTTGGGTCTCTTGTATAGGACTTTAAAGATACTTTTTGAGGAAATTTCCAAAGGGATTCCCACCTGTTCGAGTATTTAGCACCAGATTGACCCTTTACCCGGGGATCAAATTTCCAACAAGCCAGCTTACAGGAGCAATCCGAGGAGACAAAGGAACTCCAAAAGGAGGGCGATGAATTAATGGGAAGGGGGGACGTGAGAGAGAGCATTGGGCCCCTGTGCATCGGTTTATTTTTTGGGGCCTAAGAAGGGTGGGACTGGAGAATGGTGTTTGGCTGTCGCGCCTCAACAAAATCACGGTAAAAAATGTCATCCCTTTTTCGCTTAGTGTTGTTGATGAGTTCATGAGTTGTGTCTTTTTTTAAAAATTTATCTAAAAGTGGATATCACCAAAATTGAATGAAAGAGGTGATGAATGGAAGCGCATTTTAAGAAAAAATATGGATTGTATGAGTGGTTTGTAAGCCTTTAGGGTTAACTAAAGCACCAGTAAGTTTTGAGATTATGAAACCCCGTTCTGGGACATTTATTGGAAAATTTGTGGGGTTTTCTTTTTGATGAATTTTATTTACGCAAAAATTTGGGAAAACATATGTCCCAAAATTGAGGGTTTTTTTAGAAGTGCTTCGACAGGAACAATTATTGCTAACCTCAAAAAGTGCACTTTTTTTCACAGACAAACTTGTGTTTCTTGGGTTTTTTTGTTGTGGCAGGGAATACAGGTTGAGAAGAAAAGGTGCGTGCGATCCCAAAAATGGCTAGTCCAACCAATGAAGTAATGTGCGGAGTTTCCATGGTAGCGAGCTTTTACAGGAGATTGTGAAGGGTTTTTTGCACCCTTTTCAGCACCACTTATGGGTGATTTTAAAAAGAAGTGGGGTTCAGTTGGGGGGGGCAAAAGAGAAGGCCTTTTAGACCTTTTTAAAAAAAAGTTTCTCAAGACCATTATTGCTTTACCCAAAATTTACTAAAACGTTGAAAATTTAAGTGATGTTTTTGGATTAGGTATTGGGGGATGTTTTGCAGGAGAGAAGACCGATTGCATTTTTTAGGAGAAATAGTGGGCAACCCTTTAATTTTTCCCCACTTCGACAAAGAGTATAGCATTGGTTCGGCCCTTGGGATGTGGGAACATACTTTGGCCAAAAGGTTTCCCGATCCACACTGATAAGAATCCTTGAAGTATTTTTTAAGGGGGAACACAAGTGAAAAAAAGCATGTGTTGGGTGGAGTTTATTTAAACATTTCCATATGTCATCCCCCTACAAAACAAAGGGAAAGAGAAAATAGTTGCTGATGACTTTCAAGAAGGTATACTCTTATCTCACTCTTGTTTTAGACTGCTTGGTTTTGAGCACATTAAGGAATTTTATGTGTGATCGGATTTTTTGAGGATATGTGCAAAGTGAAAGAGGGGCATGGAAAATTTTATAAACTTTTGGTTCTTGTTTAGGGAGAGTAAACTGTGCATTCCAAAGTGTTCTTAAAAAGAATTACTTGTCAGGGGTCTCATGGAGGAGGTTAATGGGCATTTGGGTAGCAAAACATTTGGGGTATTGCAGGAACACTTTTTGGCCCCACATGAAACAGAGTTTAGAGAATTTGTGAGCGAGTGTCACATGAAGCAAACGAAAACTAGAGTCCAACCCCAAGGACTTTACACCCCACTTCCCATTCCTCATGGCCTTGGGTAATTTTTAGGATTTTGTGTTAGGATTACCCAGGTCTAGACAGGCCGAGATTTTGTTTTTGAGTTGTTTATAGGTTTTCTAAAATGGCACATTTCTTCCTTGTCACAAAACGGATATGTTGTAATATTGTAATTTTTCTTTTGGGAAGTTTCGGTTTTATGGTATGCCTAAAACAAATTTTATAGATAGGGATCTAAGTTTTTAAGCACTTTTTGGAAAACTTTGTGGGTAATTAGGAACAAGTTATTTTTTTCTATACTTGTCATCCCCTAATGATGGTTTTTAATTTAGGTATGAATCAACTTTTTTACTTTGTTGGGGGGTGTAATTAAAAAAAAAATATTAAAAATGGGAGGATTGTTTGCCGCTGTTGAATTTGCTTATAACCCTACGTGCATTTTTCTACTAAATTTTCTCCCTTTTGAAATTGTGTTGGTTTTAAAAACCACTAAATCCTTTGATTATCACCTTTTCCTATTTTGAGTATGTTAATTTAGATGGCAAGAAGAAGGCTGAATTTGTTCAACAGATCCGGGAAAAGGGAAGGTAACATTGAGCGACGAAAAAGCAGTATGTGAAACAAGCCAACAAGGGTCGCGACAACTGTTTTTTAACCTGGCGATTGGGTTTGGGTGACATGCGCAAAGAGCGGTTTCCATGCAGCGTCGATCTAAAATATTCCCAGGCGGGACCATTTCAAGTTTTTGAGGCATCAACGACAATGTACAAGATAGATTTGCTGGGGAGTATCAAGTAGTGCCACATTTAATGTTACGATCAGTCCTTTTGATGTAGGTGCGATTGAGGATAAAACCTTTTTAAAAAAGGGGGGGAATGTGAGATCCATGATGAGAGTCAAGCCCGGGGAAGGAAGTAATCCTCTTGAAGTGCCGCCCGGACCCATACAAAAAGTCGAGCGAAACGACTCAAGGAAACACTTAAGGGTTTTAAAGGATGTCCATGAAGTGGGGGGTTGGGGCAAATCATGAAGTTGAAATGGATTAACAACCATAGGAAGACCCTTGCTCTTAACAAGTCCACTGGACAGGGGGTTTAAAAGGGGGTGACTTTCAAGGCACGGCCGTGTAGGACCTCAAAATTGCCTAGAAACATCACGGGGTGAACACGTTAAAAGGCACAGCCGTGTTGGGTCAAACAAATCCAAGAAAGAACACGGCTAAAATACACGGGCGTGTATGTGCCAGAATTTTACAGACAGATACACGGTCAAAGTACACGGGCGTGTATTTTCCCGAAGTTGCACAGACAAGTACATGGCCAAAATAAAGGGCGTGTACCGGCCGTGTATCCCCTGTCGGCATTTTTTTGTTTCGCGTTTTTTATTTACTTAACTAAACTACTTTTATTTTGGATTGTTTTTTTCAGAAATTTTAACCCTATATAAAAGCTCCTAGGGTTTAGAAAATTAGAGATAAGACTCATTAAAATTAACACTTTTTAGAGGGGCCCCCCTCTTAGTTCTTCAAGAAATTTAAATTGAACTTATCGGATTTATTTCCATGGGTTTATCCCGACTTATCAAACGGTTTTTCCATCCCATTTGGCGTCTTCACTTTTAACCAAAGGTTCTTGTCTCGCTTATAGACAAGGTCGCGGGTTTTCCCCTTTAGGTGTTTTTGGGGGCTTGGCCAAATTTTTGAACGTAGGTTTGGGTTTTATCACGAAATGGGTGGTTGTATCATTCCCTTGCTACTATACAACTCCAATTACACATAAAAACCCCAAGCAATGGGAGCAACAAAAAACAAATTTGAAATCACTCACTAAATGCAACCTTTTTCCACAAAAGGTAAAAAACAATTCAAATTCAATAACACTTATTCAAGCTACTCAATGAATTTCTTTCAAACTTGAAGAAGTTTTGAATTTAAAATGGTGTTACCCTTCTAAAAACTTCAAATCTAAAAATTGTAAAATTTCCCCCCAATTCCAAAATCAACAAAAGTCACATTCCTTTTTTCACAAATCAATGTATTTCCAATTCTAAAACCCAAACACTGGGAAATACATTCTTTTTTCCTTTTTCAAGCTCACGTCAACAAAAAATGAAAAGGACTCAAAATTCCCCCATGTTTCAACAACAAGCAGAAAATACAACCCCTCAAAAACAAATTAGAAAAATTCAACTTTACCATGCAAATTCAAATCAAGTGCTATTCAACCCCCCCCTAACTTTTGAATTCAAATTGCAATCAACCCTTCTCAAAACCCAAAGCTTTGATACAAAATTATGATGTGCCTAAAACAAGTTAAATACTACAAAAACCAATTGAAAGACAAACAAACAAAATCAATCAAACTAGTCTCAATCCTGAAAAAATGGCGTAAATTTTCCCAATGAATGTAACCAATTCCTCATTTGAATGTGTTCAATCTTAATCCAAATATGAATAGTCTAAACCAAAAGATGGTGTTAAAAACCCAAAGTCCAAGCCGAAAATGGATCAAAGAAACAACCCAACCACACATGGGAAGGGTTTTTCAATTGGTATAAAATTGCATAAACCCTAATGGAAATTTGATAAAAATCCAAAGGTTAAAGAGAAAATCAAAAAACCCAATTATGATAAATTTCACCAATTAACAAAAATACAAGTGAAATCCATGTGAAATACACCAAGTAACAAAATTTCATTCCCTGATTTTCCCCTTCCAACAATGTCCATTAATAAACAATGATGATAAAAAAAAAGTTAAAAAATTCAACTTTATAACGTGATAATTTATTTCAAATGCAATCAAAAATTGACCAAGAACATCCCAAACAACCAAATTACTATATGATGAAAAGAATAACACAACAAAGAAGGGTTGATATTATTTATAATTTTTCCTTTTTTGCATTCACCCCAAATTTTAACTCTTGAAATTGAAATTGATAAGAGAAAATGGAATTAGGGAAACCCTAAGCCCTCTCAGAAAAAGTGATGATAATTTTGAAATTTTGGCCCCCTCAAACCCACTTTAAATAAATTTTATACTTCTCCCCTTTTGGGTTTGAAAATGCCAAAAATTTCAACTAGCCACTTTTTAGGGGGCCGGTCCAAAAGAAAATTCAATCAAAAAAGAAGGTGTCCCAAAGTAAATACAAATAAAAAAGTCTAAATAAAAAATTTCAAAATAAAGAAAAAGTCTTCACCAATTTTTTTTCCCTAATTTTCGGCCCCAACTCATCGCCGTTCAGGTCGACCATGGATAACCCCCAAGTGAGTCTAAGTGAGTTTGTCCCTGCCCATAAAATAGTAATGTCCCATTGGATATATAAAAATGAAAAAGATAAAAGAGGTTAGTAAAAAATAATTCCAAGGTCAAATTTTCTCAAAACGGGCCCCTTTGCCAAGTTTTTAAATCCTTTAGTCTTGCCCAAAATAAGTCTTGTCGAATTTTGATTTTCCCATCAATTTGGGTGTAGAACCCCAAAAAGGATTAGATTGAATTAAGATAAACCCACCTCATGCCATGTTTAAATTTTAAATTTAAACTATTCTATCCTTTACTACATGGCTAATTAAATTACTTAATTTTTTTTTTTTGGGTATTAAAAATTAAATTGATCAAAAATTTTTTTTTACTTATTTTTACCCTTTTTTTTCTTCTTATATATATATATAAATATATTACAATGGTGTGTAGTTAGCCCCCTCTTTTATGCTTTTTTTTTTTTTTTTTTTGCACTTACTTTAGGCTAAAAGTGAAAACATAGAGTTAGTTCTTATGACTCCAAAATTTGAATTTATTTGCATATTCATCCTTGGAAGCTAAGTTTTGTGTGTTCTCAATGATGATTTGGAGTAGGGTTGTTCATAAAATGAACCAAATCGTAAAATGCAGTTTTTCTATATTTCAATTAATTTATCGTATAATTTAGAGATGGTTCAAATGGTTCATGTTATAATTCCAAAGGTTGAATTAAATTGAATTACTTGAACCTGAACTAAATAGCTTCTTATTGAAAAACAAAATTTAACAACTTTTTTTAATTTAAACCTTATTTTCCTTTTCTTTTATTGTCAATTTCTAGTGTTCACTTCTCTTCTTTACATTCATCTTTTGTTTCTCATCTTTTATCTCTCAGAAAACAAGTCTGCCTTTACTACTACTTATATGTAATATTACCATGATAAAATGTTATATTGCTTACATTCTTATATAATGTTCTTCGATTTAATATCAATATTTGATTGAATATTCTAATGACTATTAGTATAGCAATTAGTTTAAAGTTTTTTTTTAAAAGTAGGTGGTTTAGTTTAAATCTCGAATTGTTAAAATGGCTTAGTTCATTAAAGGTTTAAACCAAATCATTTCAAATATAGTTCAATTTAGTTCAACCTCTAAACCAACGGAACTGAATCATAAATACCCATAGTTTGGAGTTGGTATATTCACCTTGTAAGAAGGTTGTAAGAGTTGAATCATTTTGTTGGTGGCATTTGTAGTTCAACCTTTCTTTGAAGTGGGGGCGGGTCGTAAGTATGCATATTCAATGGTTATTGAACCAAGTAACAATTTCGTTAATAGAATGTACACTATTTAGCTACCATAAGTTGTTAATTATTATCAAATATTCTGCATAGCTTGTATTTCCACGATTAATACACATTTATACTGACCAGCCGATGAAAATAGAAAAAAAATCATATATACTTGTTTCCCTCCCATACTGTGAGTGATATAAACTCTTTTTGTATTACAAAAATGCTATTTCTTGTCTATAAAAGTAATTAAAGGGCAGATGCAATTAGACCTCTTAATTTCATGTATTTAAACTTACTAGTCAAATTATAAAAACTAGTGTTAGCTCCCCGAATCCACAAAGAGCTAGCTCTTGTGAGCTTTTTTATTGGGGATA